>JAULBZ010003909.1:0-15608 GCA_032360805.1 Neoturris breviconis
TAACGTTAAAACAACGTTCAAAGAACGTTGTTCTAACGTTATTTTGCTGACTTTGAACAGGTTTTTGCCGGCTGGGTTATAGTGTTATCACAATTATAATTTATTGGTGACCTGGTAAGTCACGCTATTACCTTAACCTTATTTGACCTGGGTCATTTTTTCTGGTGTAAGTCTGGTGGATTCCACCCAACTCCACCTCTGTCATATTTGATGAGGATATGCTACAAACCTAAAACTTGCCATAATGGTAATCAATTACAAAAGGAACATTTTGGTATACATGGTGGTATGAAATTTTATATATTTTTTTTAAAAATATTGAAATATTTAAAATATCTGATTACTCAAGTTCAAGAAATGATTTTTAAAGTGTGTTTTCAGATTCTGTTAGCTAATTTAGTTCTTTATAACATACTGTCCGGGATTTTTGGAAAAATAATTTTTGGTATGAAAAAATGGCACAAATGCATAATTTTTGTTTTGTGAAAATATTGACTTACCACCAAAAATGACTTGCCACCAAAACTTGGTTACCATGGCAACGCAAATGCAAATTGAGAATTTTCGTTTACATTATAATTGACCAATAAAAAAAAAATATGAATCTTATCATTCTTGTCAATTTTATCTTTCTTATCAATATTTAATCGTTCTTAACAAACTCATTATTCTCATCGATCTTTTTTATCATGTTCTTCATTCGTTTCATTCTTTTCATCCTTATTATTCTGATCATTCTGATCATTCTGATCATTCTTGTCATTCTGATCATCCTTTTCAATCCTGCCATCCTTATCATTCCGATCATTCTTTTCTTTGGAGAGTTGATACTAGCTAGCTACTACCAAGGAATAAGTATATATAACAGATATAACAGATCTTATATATATACTTATTTATGCTTATTTATATTTATTTATGTTCATTATTTATAACAGATGGAAACATCGATATTTTAGTAATAACTGAAACTAAAGTAGATGAGGAGGAATACTAATTTATTATAGACAAACATTTCCAAGTGATATAGAGGGCATTCTTATTGAAATTAATTTTCGAAAATTAAAATGGCTTCTATTTGGTTCATACCATCCACCTTGTCAGGCAGATGAATATTGTTTTAATTTTTTAGAACGGGCTATTGATTTTTATAGTGATTTTTATAATAGTTTTTTACTCACGGGAGATTTTAATAGTGAAGACACAGAGTCATGCTTAAGTAATTTTCTGCATCAATATGATGCAAAAAATTTAGTCAAAAAGAAGACCTGTTTTAAAAATCCTAATACTCCCTCTTGTATCGTTAACAAAGTTTCTTGGTATTTCATGATTAACCTTATATTATGAGTCTTTAGTTGTTTAATAGTATTTATTTAGTATATTAGTATATACTATATTTATGGGTGTAAATAGTTAACGATGCAACTTATGTATTTATAGTTTGATTTACGAGTTACCCATGTAAAGCAAAGAAATAAAATAATATCCTTGTTCCGTAAAGATATTATCTCTAAGGTTGGAAGAATAAGGTTCAAAAGAATAGAACTTGGTTTCACCAGATCGGACTACTATACTTGAATTATGAATACTTGAGACAATAGGATCAATCGTCAATGTTGCAAGTCATAGATATATATCATTTGGTGATTCGTTTTAGTCGACCATAGCCAAACATAGTTTAAAGAAACAATTAAAAGAGTCATGTAAGCCCATAAGATTTACATAACCCTGTCGATACACGACGTCGGAATGACTTGAGAGGAGGGGTGGGGTGGGTGGGTGGAATCCACCTACCTGTCGCAGGTTTTTTGGGCCATACTCTGCAATTACTTGGCAGAATAACCCGAAATTTTTAGACTATTTCTAACTTTTTATTGGTCAATTAAGATGTAAAAGAAAATTTTCAATTTACATTTGCGTTGCCATGGTAACCAAGTTTTGGTGGCAAGTCATTTTTGGTGGTAAGTCAATATTTTCACATTTTTGAAAACAAAAACGACGTCGCCACGTTGATTTAAAGTTGTTCCGACGTTGTTCCGACGTCGACTGGGAATGCGCTTACTAGTGAGCGGTACACGAAGTCTAATGACATTAACCCTATAAATATTGGACCTTTTGGGGGCTCCTCAATACTGGGAGAGGGTTTTTTCAACCCCCTCCCTCCCCTCCATAACTTTTGATATGACCATGCGGTAGTGTTGAAACTTTCTAGAATGTTAGGTCAACACATAATTAACATTTTTGGCACAATTATTTTTTTGATGACGTCATTAATTAGGACGACGTCATCAAATCAAAACAGATTGTAAAAAAAAAATCAGGTGAAAATGATCACCATAATTGGTCAGAACGTTTTTCAAGCAAAAATAAAAGAAATTTGGTTACTAAGGAAAAATTATCCCTAGTTACCAAAATTTTTTTTTTTTCTCAAAATAATCGTATATAAATTATGGGAAAAGTCCTAAAATTTCTAGTCGTATAAGCCATTCATTCAAAAGTTATGTAATAAAGTATAGGAGGGGGAGGGGGTGAAACAACCTTCTCCTCCAGTAGGAATAGGGTTAAAAAATCATCGCTATCCCAACGACGTCTTTTCAAAATGCATTAAACAGTTATTTTTATCATTCTATATTTCACAAAAAAACTTTCCACGCGTATTTACAACCATCTAATGTACATTAAAACATTCATCTAGGTAAACGATAAACGATAGACGACGAGGTTTTCAGTTTTACCTCAAAACTTGAAAATATAAGATCACAAAACATTTATTCTAACTACCATCCTAGTGAACACGCCATGTCTAACCTGCGTCCACAATCAGTTATTTTGAGATGGTTATTTTAAGGTTACAATGACGTCTTTTTTGACGCTTATTAGAAATGGCGTGTCGACAAGTTTTATACATCTTTACTGTGGTTACAACTAGTATTGCTTATTCGAACATGTATATTATGGAGGCTCTTTACAAAAATTGCGCTTACCCAATGGAAAAAAAAACCTGTTCAAAGTCAGCAAGAAAACGTGAGAACAACGTCTTCAACAAAGTATTATCTAATCTACTATCGTTATCTAATTTCAAAGAATTGAAAAACTAAAAACTTTTTTCCAAGTCGGAACAATAATTTCACAGTATCAGTAGCTGTGTAGCACCCATTATGTTTTGCTTTTTATTTGGCCTTTGTATTTTTGTTTGGGTAAATATTAAATTGGGTGTAAATATTATAAATACCTCAGTGAGTAAAAGCCTGTTCAAAGTCAGCAATAAAGACGTTAAAAACGTTGTTCTAGCATCCTTACTGCGGACTTTGAACATGCTTTTCCCCAATGGGACAGATGTAAAATATAAATATAACTTGGTTATAACGAACATACAGACAAATACAGACCAATGGACACACCATGGTCAAACGACGTCAAAATTTTGTTTAAACGACATCCGCAAGTCGGTACATGACGTTAGATCAATATCAATACAGCATCAAAATAACGTCGAGACGTCGCTTTGGTATTGTTTCAACATTGATATGACGTGACAGAAGATGAATCAACATTATTTCAATGTCGTTTGACCATAGGGTACCTCCAAGTAGGTAACAACGTGTTCAAGGTAAGCAGTAAAGACACGAGAACAGCTTCGAACGATGTTGTTCTAGCGTTTACTTCGGACTTTGAACAAGTTTTTGCCTACTGAGATTTGGTTAAGAAAAATTAAGATTTTCTACTTACTATATATCGGAGAACAAACACAAAGTACTATCTTATTGGGCATGTAGTGGTCATATGGTGTCCAAAAATTATGCAAAAAAAATGATGACTTTATTTTTAGAACACTTGGCCATTGTGTGACCACGAGATATATCGTTTAGTTACAATTTATTTTCTATAGTCTACTATGCTACAAATTATCTATGACGTCACATATCTACATGAACGGTGTAAAGGTTGATTTCTATTTGGCAGAATATCCCGCGCGAAAGCCTAAAGAGGACATTCCATTGGTAGGAATTGGTATCACACGTCGTTTGATGTCAATTTCTACCAATGGAAATGTATTTCGGCTTTCGCGCAAAATTTTCCGCCTAAAGGAAATCAACCTTAAAATGAATACCGAATACTGTTCCCAGCACTCATATATACCGAGTGAACACTGTCCAGTACTCATGTATACCGAGTGAACACTGTCTCCAGTACCCATGTATACCGAGTGAACACTATCCCCAGTACTCATATATACCGAGTGAACACTGTCCCCAGTACTCATGTATACCGAGTAAACACTGTCCAGTACTCATGTATACCGAGTGAACACTGTCCAGTACTCATGTATACCGAGTGAACATTGACATTTGTTCTAGAATACGGGTCATACTCGGTACTCTTGATGATGCGGACACGACCTCCAATGTTATGAACATATACCTATCTGGAGGGAGGAAACTTTATTTCATAATTCCTAAAATATCTAATATCTTCTGCGATGAAGGGTGTTTTATCAGCTAATATACATTTGATTGGGTCTGTTCATACTAAGTCTCTCCAAGCTTATTTAATGATTTATTTAACATCTATATCTTTGAGGTATCATCTCCAAAGCAGAGAAGAGTACTAAATCAACGATTTGACAACTGATTAGTCACTTGGAAAGGAATGAACCAATTACTTGCAAGGACAGGGAAATACCGCCTTTCTTTCCAGTTTATATTTAACGACTCAAGTACTCAATTCGATTGGTGTGGGAGAGAGTGCGCTATTCTGTTCTATAACTCTTATATCGCATAATATAAGAGTACATCTATCTTTTCCAATATGAATATACACATGATATGATTCAAGTGATCTCTATATGCGTTTCAGCTTGTTTTAACCAATCAGTATATTCCATGTCATCATGTGATCTCTTTCTCTTCTTTTTCTTACGTTTCTTTTTCCTTAGACTACCAAATACACCAATAACCTTTTGAGGTTTTTCTGGTATTTTACTTTTTTTAGAAAGTTTAAATGTCACTTTTGCTCTTTTATCCCATGGTTCTGGTTGACGGCTTATAGCTTTTAAAACGAATTCATTTGCAATATGGGTAGTTGGATCGTTTTTTACTTGAGTAACTGCTGTTTGACTCTTTGTTTGATATTCTGATGGGCGTTCTGTCTGAATTATTGTTTGGTGTACTGGTGGGGGTTCTGTTTGACTATTTGTTGTTTGATAATCGGATGGTCGCTGTGTTTGAATATTTATTTGATGTTCTGATGGTCGGGTTGTTTGACTTCTTGTCTGATGCTCTGATGGACGTATTGTTTGTTGCGGTGTTGGTACTTGTGATACTAACTCTGCATCGTGCAATAAAGAATCTGCGGCCATTTCTTGAGCACTTTCACTTGGTTGTTTTTGTGTAGTTGAATGCAACTCTCTGTAATCAAGTGTTGCTTGCTCAGATTGGCTTTTTTTACTTGGATTGATGAACGATGTTTGACTTGCTCGACTTAGTTGAGTGTTAGGAGAATTTATTTGGTTAGGTTCATCTGTTTGTCTCGATTGCTCTTGCTGAATTGATAGATTGTTATTTAATACAGTAGGAATGTTAAGTGAATGGCCTTGTGTTGGTTCCTCTGGTTGTCTCGCTTGATTTAGATCTACAGATTGTCTCGCTTGGTTTGTTGTTTGTGTTTTAGTAGTAAATGTACCTAATTCATTCCTTTGGGTAGGTTCAACTTCTTTCAGTTTACTTGGAATATCCATTTCGATACTCTTGTTACTTGGATTTATAGTATGTGTATCCTCAAGTGCATCTTCTATATCAGTAGAAACCAGGGATTTTAAACTTTCTGGTAGTACCATAGCGTTTGGTGTTGCTTCATTTCGTCTTTGTGTTGGTCCTGTTTCATGAAGATCTTCACCTGTTTCAATATGTTGGTTAGGTATGACATTATTTGCAACTACGGGTAGTTTATATTGTGCCAACTGTGGGTTTGCCGCATCGTTTTCATTTCTTTTTTGTGTTGGTCCGACTTCTTGAACACTGTTTACTACCGAATCTTGAGATTTAGACGATTGAACTGTTTGTTGACTTGATGCCGTTTGGGTTGGTCCGATTTCTTGAAGATTGTTCGGATTATTTCTGAGTTCTGAATCTGTAGAATGTATTGATTGAATTTGTTGATGAGGAGTTGATACGTCTTGTAATAAATGCACATTTCTTCTGAGCGTTGGTCCAACTTTAGATGGATGGATTTCATTTACCATGCTTTCTTTTGATTCTGCTTGATATAATGTGTTGATTTTATTAGGAGTTGTATTCCAACTTTCTGATGGTACTGTCTGGTGTTCCTTTACGTATTCATTGAATTTTTCAACTTGTTTCTCTGAGTTAACTAGTGTTTCTAGCTGATGTTGAAGGCTATCAGTGCTTGGTTGCCCTCCAATTTGTGATAAACTTGCCTGAAGTGCTTTATTATATGATGCATCTGATGGATTAGAATGTTCTGCATTAGATTGAACGTTCTGTTGCTGATTCTGTTGTTGTTGCTGCAGCTGCTGTTGTTGTTGTTGTTGATTTCCACGAGGTTGTTGTCGGTTTCCATTAGATTGTGGTTGGTTTAGATTAGGTTGTGAACTTCTTGTTGCAACAAAGTATGGTTGAATTTCATGCTGCATGAATGACTCTTGGCTAGTTTCAGTTGGTATTGTTTTTAGATTTGTTGTCTGTCGATTTGTTGGTATTCCTGGTTTATATTCCTGAAGGGCAGCAAACAATTTTGAAGGTATTTGTAATGTTGGATTTGATTTAGATTCGAGAAAGTTTTCAACTAATTGCAATTCCTTTTTATCAGCTTCACTGATCTTTCCTATTGGTTTTGTTGTTGTTGCTGTTGGAGCTCTTTCAGTCTTTTTTTCTTGCTTCGAATAATATTTGTAGAGTTTGTCCCAAAAACCGATTAAACTTTTTGGGTTATATGTTACGTGCGGTTGTGGATCTGATGATTTCTTTGCAAAATCTTGGCGGTTAACATTCTCAGGTTTACTGGTGGCGTGAAAAATAGATTCTGGTTTGAAAAAATGGGATAAATTAGCTCGATGTACTTTATCAGCGTTTGCTCTAGACTTCATAATTGCTTCATATTGCGATTGTCTAGTCTTACCTCTCAATGGCGTTGGTCTCGATGACCCTATTCGTGATGATAAAAAAGGTTTTAATATAGTTTTATCATATTTTTGAACTTGTTGAAAATGTTTCCTACGCGAGTCAAGTTGTCGTAAAAGAGCATTTTGTGAGTTTCTATTGTTTAGCTGGACATATTGTGGGTTTCTGTTGTTTAATTGGGCCTTTTTTGAATTTCTATTGTTTAATTGAACATTGTGTGGATTTCTATTGTTAAGAGGAGGATGGACAGGTACTTTAGTTCTAATAAGAGCTTGATCTGTTTGTGGTTCTTCAACAATTAAATGACTTAGCGCTTGAGATTTTGAGTAATGACTTCTAGCTGGATTGTTATAAAACATCGGCATCGGTTGTTGGTTATAATGAGGTAGGTGTTGCTTGTAAAACATGGGTGATATTGGCATTCGCTGTTGTTGTGCATACGCAAATGGTTTCGGCATTGGCTTTCGGTATGACATATGATACGTGTAAGCATTCTGTTTCCGGCGGCTATTATAGAGTGCTCTTTGGCGATTAAAATTTGCTAACTGGCGTGATTTGGCTGCTCGTAATTTTGCAATTTGCGCTGCACGCTCCTTTGAAATTGGAACTGCGTGAGTTGTTAATGCTTCGATTGCAGGTTTATGCAAATTAGGAAATGTTTTAACGTATCCTTTGCTTTTTAGCTTTGCTTTCTGTGCTGCTATATACCTTTGTCTAGCCATTGCTATCCTTACCGGGGTTTTCTTTGGGGAAATCATATGACCTCGAACATATGGTCTTTTTGGTTGTCTTGCTGCTAATTGTTTTCTTCGTAACATAAGACTACTATAAAGTGATGGGGTTAAGTAGGTCTCCTTACGAGATTCAGGCTTTGATCGTACCATGGCAATGTTAATTTTATTTAAAGGCATAAAGGAATTGTATTCTTCGTACTCCTTTGGGTGATGAAATATTGGACGTGGTTTGAAGTAACCGAGAGGATTTTGTATAATGTATGGTGTTTTTTGTTTGATTTCATTTCGAGTGGAAGGTACATATGGAGGCATATCCATTGCTTTTACTGGTCTGTAAGAAATAGGCTTTGAATAACTGTTCAAAAGTGAATGTTGTCTTTGGTATTCTGCTACCCATTTATTTTGAAGAGGAGGAAAGTATGGGTGAGGATATATACTTTGTGAAGGTTGTTTTACTTGTTGGGTATTTGGAGCGTAATTTTGAAGATATGGCTTTTGGGTTTGGACGGATGTAAATCGGTTAGTTGGAGCTGGAGGTGCTTGTAAATATTGCGTATTAGAAAATGGATTAATATTATTATCCTGAACATAGTTCCAAATACTTGGTTGTTTGGGAAGCGATTTTAATCCCGTTTGATACTTTTGTATTGGAGAGTTTGCTTGAGGTTGAGCAGATACTTCAGCTTTCTGATTATATGTTTCATAATTATTATATTGGCCTGCGACTTCAGATTGTTCCAACTTTGATTCAAGTTTAGATGGAAGTTGAGATTGAACTTCTTGCTGAACTTGTGCAATTGCTGGTAAGGGTGATTGTAAATAAATTGGCAATAAGATTTGTTGGGTGGCAACTGATGGAACCGATTGTTGCGGTGTGGAAACTGGCGCTGACTGTAATTCAGGGGATGGCGCTGGTTGTTGTAATGATATTGGTTCTTGATACTGGGAAGATACTGGTGGCAGGGTAGGCGCGATTTGTTGTGATTCTTTTTGTTTTGGCAGATATTTAGAATATGTTTGTTGTTGATAGTTGTTGATTTCAGGAGTATTAGTAAACGAATTCCAAAAGTTATTATTAATATTACTATTACCGTTTGTGTTGTATCCAGCATGAGGATCTTCATACATTGGAGCCACCTGCTGCTGTGTATTGGAACCATAAAATGGTGAAACATCTCGTTGTTCGCTTGCTGTAGGTATCAGTGGTTGCGGCTGTGGATATTGAACTGCCGGTTGTTGTGCTGCTGGTGCACTCTCGGTTTGAATGAACGATTGTGCAGGCGGTTCGTATGGTTGAACCATTGGTGGCGGTGGAACTAATGACTGATATGGGAAGAATTCTATAAATAGAAGAATAAATTTTAAACTCGTATATTTGCAGGGTATGAGGTTACATTAGGCAAATATTTGTTTCAAGTCCGTAGCCAAGATGGTAGAACATCGTTGAAAATGTTGTACAAGCGCCTTTTCCATTTATTTATCTTGCAGTAAGAATCGTCTGTGGAACACTGTATTTTTAAGTACAATTTTCAGCTGAACAAGGTTAGGGTTTGCGAAACCACGTTGTTTTGACGTGGTGTGATAATTGGATTGATTCATCAATCATATAACTAGGAAGAACAGCATATCATTATATGAGTGTCTTCGATGACCATTACTCAGGATACCCATTTTTCACATATTTGTTTGAAACAAGTAATCACACTGATATATTAGCTTCGTGAAATTACCAATTTTCTGATATAAGTTACCCTTTAATATCAACCTTTTAGGGGGTTGTCATAAATATTCAGATAGAAAAGAATCTATGACAATGAACCAAAGACTGCTACAGGAGAAGTCGTAAAAAAGTTCAGATTAATTTCCATGTGTGACGTCGATTTCTACCAATGGGATGTTTTCTTTGGCTTTCGCCGCGAATTTCTGTTTCTGATGGGAATCACAATATTGGTCAGAAATTAATATTTTATGTATTTTGACGAGTAATACCACAAGCAAAATATAAATAGGATAAACGACCACCGAAACTCCCTACAAATTTATCCCAGAGATTTATTGTGTTATCTCAGAGATTTATTATGTTATCTCGGAGATTTTTGGAGTAGACTTAGGAAATAATCACCTGGTTTGGCTTCAACTTTAGCCTCGATCTTTGGCTGTTCTGGTGGTGCTGGTTGTGCTGCTGGTGCTGCTTGTGCTGCTGGTGCTGCTGGTGCTGGTGTGTATGGATATGGTGGTTGCGGTTGCGGTTGCGGTGGCGGTTGTACAATCGGTTGCTGTTGTAAGGGAGGTTGTGTTGGAGGTTGCTGCACTGCTGTTACAGGCGGTGCAGTTGCTCCAGCTTCAGACCCAACACGTCCAGTAGTAGTTTGTGCTCTTTGTACATAATCTAATATGGCTCCTAAACGTAAATAATGCGTAAATAAATATAAACATAAATGTCAACATTGGTCGTAGGGCTTATCATGGAGAGAGAAGAAGCCTCAATGGCTAGGGAAATAGTTAAATATTGGTACAAACATTATAAGTGTTTTTATAGATCTCTATTCAATCGGCCTATATACACTCGCTCAGTTATTAAGGTGGTATTCCACTAGGCAGATTTGTTTGCACGAATTCTAAATGAAGCCATTACATTGATTGAAATCACTTTCGCGCTTACGAATTCGCCTAGTGGTTATCCGCATTTAGTATTTGAGAATTACAGGATTTTAATTTTTACAACGCATGCGTGCTGATTGATGTTCCAAGAAAACCGATAAAAACAGAAAAATTCAATGAATCTCATTGTTATAATGTTCTGTTTTAGGTTTTAGCAGACCAAGGAAAAAGCGAGTTTGCAAAGCCCAAATAAAACTAGTAAAGGTCTACAATTTAGGATAATAAAGACCGATTCGTGTATCATCATTATTAACATTTATTCGTATATAACATACATTATGTAATACTTTGGAAATATTTTGGCTCTATTTCTACCCTGGAAGGCCGCCGGCATTTTACGAAAATTTGTTCTCAGGCTACCTCAGCTAAAGATCAGTTCGCAACCTCGTTTCCGGGACCTCTTGTCATGGCAAGAAGCCCTAGAAACGAGGTTGATCAATTCAGAAAGATAGATCCTTCTACACTAGAATAAAGTGGTATGTTGTGAGATCGATGTTTAGTTATGGTGGCTCTGTTTCTATACCGGAAGGCCGCTGGTGATTAAATCATTAGATCTGTCAAGGCTAGTCAAGGGTAGATGTATGACAATCGCAACGATTAGATGATCTGATCAATTCCAAGTGATGCTAAATGATCATTCGTGTAGCAATAAACTTTAAAAGCTTTTCACGCTGTTCTTTGTAAGTAAACTAATTTATCTATTCCAACATAATCAGTAAGAGCAATAAGAGCAAATAGTCACTGCGTAGGAGTGATGCTTTTTAGCATAGAAGAACACTGCAGAGAAGTGCAATAAATCAATGTTATTTTGGATTGGTTTGTTCTTCAATGGAACCAATCAATTGCAAGTTCATTGCGACATAACCCAGTGGCAAAAACTTGTTCAAATTTAGCAGTAAAAACGCTATAACAACGTTGAAAACGCAGTTCAAGTATTTTTACTGCTGACTTTGAACACGTTTTAGCCCACTGAGAACTTCCTTCATTTGTAATACATATTGACGATCTTTCCATTGATTGGTTTCTTTGGACCTAAATTTCCTAATTTTGTTTTTGTACGTAGATTTCTACTAGACGAATTTGTTCGCACGAATTCTAAATGAAGCATTAGACTGGTGGAAAGTGACGTCACCTTACAGGATCCGCCTTTTTCTTTTCTTACCTGCATTCCGTTCACCTTCGTACGATTCAACGTATACGCCATGTCGATATAACCTAATCTCTGGATACATAGGTATTTTTACTTTGTCACATAAAGATTTACCACTTTCCCAACAGTTTACCTGGAATCAGATTAAACATAATTATCACGGTGTGAAAGCCTACCGAATACGCTCCCGTATATCTTTATATTTAGACTGTGTATTACCATATAAGTTGATATACAGTCTTTATTCGGAGATGTACGGTACCGTATTCGGTAGTCCTTCACACCGTGAATATGTACATAGGTAAGCACTCCGAATCAAGTAGCTTGCGATTGAAATCACGTCGACATATCTTTGTTGGTACACGATGTCTCATCAAAGAAATTTTGTCAAAAGATGTTTCAGCGTTTCGGCGTTGATCAGACGTTGTGTGCCAACTGGTATTACTAACATTTTTTGATTTAACCTACGGATGCTTTAAACTTCCTTGTTTTATCTATATTTGGCCTAAATATTTGTTTTAACGCAGGCTATAGCCAATTCTTCGATTTTTCTGTTATGTTCTGAGGATTTTAAAGGCATTGACGCCAGAATTCATCGATGCGATAAACACCTGATCTAAAATAAAATGAGCATGCCACATCGTTAAATGTTAGTTCATGGTATACCTTTCCTAGTACATATTCTCTATTGCCTGCTAGAATCTGTGAAGCCTTCTCCCATTCTGGTTGCAATTGTTGACAATGTTTACACCTAAGAATATAGAATTTAAAGAAATAAAAGGATTATACACGTTAACCAGTTGGTAAAGCATAGTTGAAAGACCGCAACGCGGCCTTTATTTTGACTTTGATCTGACGGAGCATTGTTAAATCGACTTCAATGACCTTAATAAATGACCATTAATTTCAAATATTTGGCAGAAGTACCCCACGGTAGTTCCGCCTTTAGCACCATTTCCTTATCCTTATGCTTGCCATAGCACCCTTTCCCTATCCTCATGCTTGTCAAAGCATCCTTTCCCCATCCTCGTGCTTGTCATAGCAAACTATATGTAGTTCTCAAAGTTTAAATGCATAACATTTACCTTGCCTACATCAAAGCAACGTCAAAACAACGTCAAAAACGACACCACGGTGTCACTTTGATGTTGTTCCGACGTCGTGTGCTCATTGGGTGTTTCATCCTGTTCCTATGAAACCCTCGGAAACGTTTCAGCCCTATTTGGACGATTTAGAATTCATGCGAACGAATTCGTCTAGTGGAAATCCGCTTTAATATTGCCACAACAGACCTTATTCACAAATGCATGAAAATGATGGGTTGCTCAAAGCAGAAGTTGTTGCAATGCAATAACGTTCTTTTTGTGCAGTCAACGCCTCGTTTTCATGCATTTTTGAATAGGTCTAAGATTCTTTTTTATTTTTCATATATTTAGAGGCTGCACGTTTTTTTATATAAGAAACTCGTTTGTAAGAAACTACAAATTAAGAAACTATTAGAGCTGTACAAATATTTCTCAAGTTTAAGCATAAGAAACATTTGTCTTGTCATAAGTGACACTCCATGGTGTGTAGGTTCAGCCGTTTACCAATAACATAAATAAAGCACTGCGTTAGAGAGTGAAATATTACTGGGATAATCCTTAAATCTTAAATTTAGACCAATAACTTCAATAACTTAATCCACATAAACAGATTTTTTATAATCGTAAGGACACCCTTCATGGGATAGACTGAATAGATTTCTAATACGCCATTTCCCTCTTCGTTATTTCTGTGGGAAGATTTAAAGTCAGAATCTGATGGAGATTAGTTTGGCATAGTAGTCACAATGCATCTTTAAGGCTTGAAATAATCCCATCCCAGTAGGCAAAAGCTTGCTCAAAGTTCGCAGTAAAGACGCTGAAACAACGTTGAAACGAAACGTTGTTCGATCGTCTTTATTGCGGACTTTGAACAGGTTTTTACCCACTAGGATAGCTTGCACCCATATTAGTTATCTACGCCTTAATTTACAACCACTTTTATAACCACATAACCACTTACTTACCATGGCATAATAAACTCTATAAGCATAATATCTTTATCTTTAGTAAACTGTTCAAATGTCTGTTCTGTAATATCAAACATCTGTAATAATCCTTTACCGATCTGGTGCAGTAATAGCAATAAAAACAACATCATATAACAGTTCTTTGGGTTAGTTGAACCTCTTATAAACATATTACTTTTTTATATACAACTTAGCGCGATGAGGTTCGAATATTAAATATTATATTTAGCAGTAACGTTTAATTGCATAATTTAAATTGTGATATAACTTTTTTGCAATTTCCATCCTCCGTTAAATAATACGCAATCGCATTCAATTTATTACCAAAATTAATCCCCAGCAATAAAAATCAATGTATACATCCAGTGAAACAAATAATAATTTAGTCTATTATAAAACAGCGGGAAACTTTTCTTTAGCTTAATAATATTATCGCGTAGAAAACTACTTCTTTCGTAGAGGGCGCATTCATCCGTTAATTACGATGGATAGTTTTAATGTGAAATGTAAGCTAAGCGAAGCGTACATATCTTTTGCACATCTCAAATATATTATGCTACGAGCCGTGCAAATTATTTACGAGTTTTGTTCGTTCGAAACTTCGAATGCGCAGCGTGGGTCAGTAATTCGAATACTCAATTTAGACATAACTCGGTATATTTCCTTAACTTGTTTACGTTTTCTGTATAATATTGATTAAAAAATGTACATATTTGAAAGCAGCTTCTAATTTCAAAATAATTTAAATGTTGTTCGATACTGTATAAATAATTGGAGATTCGTATTCGAAATTTACGTGTTTCAAAACAACTGTGAAGTAATGTTTTATGTATAAAAAATTCAACTTCTTTAAAAACTTTAAAACACTAAATAAAAATAAATTTTAAAGATGCAAAATATAGTATAAATTTGAGCTCGTTGACCTCCCCTGCAAGGTTTGGTTAATTATGCGTATTCAATGAGCAAGTCAACCTAATTACTTAGTAAACAAAACAAACTCCATTTAATTAAGTTTATAAACAAAATTTTGTAAATCTCGCATAATCTTTTTGGTTTATCAACGACATTTATTTGGCATTTATTATAATTTCGTCTTGCGCAGCATTATTTCATTCCAGTCTTGTAGCAAGAGAATTTGTTAATTTTCATTTCAACCTCTAGAAGGGCAGTGGCGTTTATTTATTTGCGTCAAATAGAACAATAAAATGTTGTATGGTCTTAGTAAAAACTTATATATAATACTACATAATGCAGACTTGTTATTCTGAAAAATACTAACAACTTTGGAATTAAAAAATAAACGCATCTGAAATTAAACAATGTATTATATTCATATTTTCTGTTTAAATGAACGCCCCTTTTTCATGATAAATACCTTTGAATAAACGGTCTGTTTGGTGAGGAGGAATGGGGGCGCTTATTCATCAGGGGTGCTTAATAAATTTTATTCTTCCAGGAAGTGCCGCTTATTCGGCAAGGCGCTAATTCAGTCATTTACGATAATTACTGTAAATATTTGAATAAGCTCAAAAAGAAAGTTATTGCATTGCAACAAGTTCTACTTTAGGCCTTGTTTTCATGTATTCTTGTAATATGTTACAGAAACGAAAGTGGCAGTTATTTGAAAATGTTCTGAACAAATCTGATGGAAGGGTTCAAATGAATTTCTTTTTATTAACGCTAAACAATGAAGCAAAAGGTATACAATTTTTAATCTCGCAAAAGTACACTTAGTAACTTCATAATTTATTGACGTCTTCTGCCCACCGGGAGTTTATTTATAGAGAAGCACTTTTACTTGTTTTTATTATTCCATTAGCTTGCCAATACATTCAATAAGTCCTTCTATTGTGTAATCACCCTGTCACTTA
>JAULBZ010003910.1:0-15606 GCA_032360805.1 Neoturris breviconis
GTACATTCATTTTTCGTATATTTGTTACCAATAATTACGATGTTGTTTGCCCACATTAACATAAGTAAATCACTAAGTAAAAACAAGCGAAAACTTCGTCCACTCCGTGCCGAGAATTCTACTCAAACTCCTGAAATCTCTGGCTCATTTATCGTGAATAAAAACACATCTAGTACTAGTGAAACATACGAATCGATTGAACTGGAATCTTGTGACGGATCAGAAAATAACCAGCAGAAGCAACATAAGAAGAAGAAGGATATTCAAACCGCACACAAGTCTGATAACGATAAACATAAAGAGATCATAAAAATGTTAGTTGTAGTGACAGTTGTTTTTGTTATATTATGGACACCGTTTATTACTATAAGGCTGATGAGATATTATGGCATTAACGTAAGCAATAAGATAAACTTGGGATCTCAAGTACTGATGTTCTGCACTACCACAGCGAATTTCTTTATTTATTCTTACATGAGTAGGCAATTTCGAGCAGCATTTAAGTTGCTCGTTCCTTTTTGTAAATGATGTTGGAAAACATAAAATCTGTTATATTAGGCACATATAAAACTTGACATCAAGTTTATTTTTGATCGTACACTGTCTGAAAGACTACAAAATATGTTTTCTGTATATCTCCTTATACGGACCGTATGCTACCATATATGGCAATAAATAGTCTATATACGGAGATCTACATCTCTTTATACAGACAGTATGCTGCCATATATGGCAATAAACAGTCTATATACAGAGATCTACATCTGCAGTATTTTACGTTGTAACGCTTCAAGAAATATTGTACAAATAGAGAGAAGAATAAATGTGCAATAAATTAATTTGAAGTGTAACGAGATAAAAAACACTATAGTGGCTTAGCTTTATGTTCGAATAAGGTTCATTTCCACTAGGAAAAAAAATTGCTGCGAATGCCAATAGAATAAATTCCATTGGTAGAAATTAAAGTCAAACATTGGAATGCCTTTTTTTTGGCCTTCTTCTTTTTTTGCTAAGGAAAATTCAACTTACAGTTGGCGTAGGTAATATTAAATTAATAGAAGGAGGTTCTTCAAAGTTATTGTAATGTCAAATCACCCTCGTTCCCAGGAATTCTTTCCGCTTTTTGACTTCGCGCCGTCCCTCCCTTCAAAAAGCGAAGAGAAGACCTGGGAACGAGGTTGATGTCAAATAAAATTATTAAACACATGCACCAATCATGGCACTACCAAGTGGACATAAGATTGTTCAAAATCTGCAGTAAAGTCGTTAGAACATCATTGAAGATGATGTGCTATTGTTTTAACCGTGAACATGGAACAAATGTTTTCTCACTGAGTAAAAATGAGTTTACAGTAGTTGTAAATCAAAAATATGTGATAAAATAATTAGTTTTCTTTCTTTCTTTGGATAATGGATAAATGGATAATTTATCTATCCGGCCTGCAAAAAACCTGTTCAAAGTCAGCGAAATTACATTATTACAACTTTCAAAGAACGTTATTCTAATGTTATTTTGCTAACTTTGAACAGGTTTCTGCCGGCATGGTAAGGGATACGCGATTTCTCACGTCCTTTTGACGTTCATTGAATCATATATACCAACAAGAGAGCATACTTTTCCATTTTAAAAAAAAAAATTAAAAGAAGTTTCTTGCTTCATATGGTAGCCTAGTTAAAGCGGACATCTGTAGTTTCTGTTAACCCTTTCCCGGCCATTATTATTTATAACTTCTAAACCACTAGAGAAACTTGAACCTTTTTGTAACTATATATAAAGCACAAATTGTGAAAATTTTAGCTTCAGTTCTACATGAGGAAATCCTATTTAAATGGTCAAAATTTTATTTCGCAATAATTTGTGTTTGATTAGTACTTATAACATGAAACTTACATATAATCACAAAAAGTATTTCACATGACAAACCTGTTTTTCCCGACTTGTCTAAAAATTTGAAAATTGGATTTCCCCCCGGATTTTCGGACGATAATTTTGGTATTTTGCAATGTTGGTGTTTAAACCTTGAAACTATTTTAAAAAAACAACAAAATATCTGTCCAAAACTGCAAACAGGATGGAAAAATGTGATCTAGAAATCTTTTATTCATTTTTTAAAAATATACGAATTTTGGGCAAAATTTGCCGTTTCAAAATCTTTATGATGACGCATCTGAATACTGCTGACGTTAGTAAAAAAAATTACAACTATTTTGTTCACTATTAGCCTTCCGGATCCGCTCCTCAGGCCCCCGGCCATGAAATGTTCAAAATGGCCCGGCCTGAGAAGGGCTAAGTGATTTATATGATTGTTTCAACCTCGGACCCAGTGTTTCTTTACATTGTTACAAAAAGGAAAAGCGATGTCCGTTTTTCAAAAAGACCAAGAAAAACTGAATACGAGGTTGGTGCTAGTATTACGTGGGACTCCAAAACAAATAAACGAAAAGGTACATCGTGACTGGTCCCCTTAATTTGATTATTGCTTTTCAGAGTTTTACCATGTATAACTCTAAGCAATTTTGGATCGGACCAACTAATGATATAAAGCTTGAAGTTATGCTCAGAATCCTTTCTCAATCAACAGTAATTTTCTTTTCTTTCGGCCACTTGTAAAATGACGAATTAATTCTATGATGGTGACACAGTAAACTTATTCCACATCATTCAACGTTTTTAAACATATTAGCCTGGTTTCCTTGCAGCATTCTTTTGATATGACACATGCTTACTAATTCATATATAAACCATATAATTTTTTAAAAAGAAAGCAGAAACCAGTGACGTAAAAATAAAGAGGTTCTTCTTCGTAAAACAATATATCTATATAATCTGATGATATTTAAACGAAATGTGTAAATCGGTAAACCCCAAAAAATTGTGAATAGGATATCTTTAATAAATCTACTGCGGCCGCTCATATGTGACATATTGATGTGCAATTTCTTTTTATTGTTTCAACTGTCGCGTACCACATCTCTACAGTTATAACTGTCGTGAACCACTCCCCGACAGTTGGAATCATCTTCTCGACAGATATAACTGTCGGGAACATCTTCTCGACAGTTATAACTGTCGCAAACTTCTTCTCCGCAGTTATACTGTTGCAATCCACTTGCCGATAATTATAACTGCCGCGAATCTCTTCTCGACAAACTATCGGGAACTTCGCGACAGTTATAACGGTCAACAAGTGGTTTGCGAGAGTTATAATCGTTGAGAAAAGGTTCGCAAAAGTTATAACTGTCGAGAAGAGGTCTGCGAGAGTTATATCTGTCAGGTAGAGCTTTGCGACAATTATATCTATCCGGAACTGACTTCGCGACAGCTATAACTCTAAGAAATTGACTTCGCGACTGTTATGACTGTCGAGAAAAGGTTTACGACAGTTATAACTGTCGAGAAGTGGTTTGCGAGAGTTATAATGGGCCGAAAGTAATTCTCGACAGTTATGAAGCTATGACGTTAAAAAAAATATATATACACCTAAAAAATGTCACATATCAGCCACGATATAAATCAGAATAAATGTTCTACTTTTAAACTAACGCTTTCAATCTTTACACAACATTTGTATTTCTGTATATTTTAAATCTTTTTCATCATTTCTCCTCATAGAACCCTCTACAATCCAGTGGTCTGGCGGCCTCGCCCTGGGTAAAAAAAAAATTAAAACAACAAACATTCGGAAGTTAATCAAAGCTGTGTTATGAGATACGAAAATATAAAATCGAAAATTTTATCTTTACTCAAAAGTTAGAATGCTTCTTTAGCCTACAATCCTTCACATAAATATATGAGACAAGGGAAAATTTGTGCAAAAATTCGGAATTTCTACTTAGACAAAAAAACATCTGGGATCAATCTCTTGGGACTTCTAGTGGTCATTTGTAGCATTTACATTTACTTCTAAAGTTGAAAGCGGCCTTTACGTTTCCACTCCAATTTCTACCATATGACATCAAGTTATCCACCATACACATTTTTGACACGTTGCAAATTCAACGAAAACCACCGAAAACGCAAATCAACGAGAAAGTGCTTCGTAAAATGATCTGTAAATTCGCATAGTCTTGGATCGTTCATCGGAGCTTCTTACAAGACTACGTCAACGTGTGTTTATATTATACGCATGTAGAATTTAGTGAAGTGCAATAGTTTGATTAAACGTTTTTGTTGTGTAATCCTTACATGAGGATAGATAGATCAACTCAATCAAATTATCCAGGGTTTCACTGACTGTATTACATGATTCGTGCAAAAATTGGATAAGAAGTGAGAGAAATTCTCGGTAATATTCATGTTTTAATGTAGAAACCGCGCCGAATATTTGCAAAAAGACTGGATCGATCAGACCAGAACTTTATTGATTGTTCTTAAAATTAATAGCAAATTGGTTAGAGAAAAAAAGCGTTATAAATCTTTTCTTCTTCTACATATATCTATGGTTTATGCAAATATCGGATGATGTAAATTAGTGTTCATTATTTTGTAAAAGCGATGGAAGTAAAAAGGTGTTGTTCAAAATTAAGATGTGAAAGGGTTGTTTTCGTTAATTTAAATATGGTATTTGAATAGTAAT
The DNA here is from genome assembly GCA_032360805.1 of Neoturris breviconis. Lineage (NCBI taxonomy): Eukaryota > Metazoa > Cnidaria > Hydrozoa > Anthoathecata > Pandeidae > Neoturris > Neoturris breviconis. The sequence goes on from JAULBZ010003910.1 coordinate 4,578, forward strand.
TTAAAAAGAGTTTCTATATGCTCAAGTTTCACAAATAATTTATAATAAGACCTAGTTTACTTAAATATAATTCAGTTGAAGTTCGGGTAGAAATCGTAAAAAAGAATTATAGGGATTTAATTTGTTCCCTATACTTTGGGTAAAGAAATGGCAATAACAACAATCGTATTTTCGCTGATCTATTTACCAGTCTTCATTCTTGCTGTTGTCGGTAATAGTCTTGTAATAGCTGCTATATATAAATTTAAGCATTTACGAACAGCTGTCAACTCGTGCTACGCAAATCTGGCAATCGCTGATTTAATGTTTATTATACTAAGCATTCCAAAAGCTGTCCAACTTTATGCTGATGGCTGGGTATTTGGTGATGTCTTTTGCAAAATAAATCGTACAATTTTAGATATTTCTTATACTGTTTCAACGCTTACGTTAGTTGCTGTTGCCTTTGAAAGATATTTATCTATCTGCCACCCGTTAAAATGGAGAAATGGTTTCAATATTACAAAGATTAACGCTTCAGTTTGGATCGTTAGTTTTGTGCTTTGTTCGCCATTGTTTTATGGATATACAAGTAAAATAAACGAGGAAAATGTTATCACATGCACTAACAATTATTGGTCTGATACAAGCAGGGAAGTCTATTTTACCGTGCATGCATCTTTCATATATATATTGCCAATAATTGTGATGCTGTTTGCGCACGTTAATATTAGTAAATCACTAAATGATAACAGAAAACGGAAACTTCATCCATCCAGTGCTGAGAATTCCACTCAAATTCCTCAAATCTCTGTCAAATATATCGAGAATAAAGCATTTGATTCGATTGAGCCAGAGTCCCGTGATGGATCAGAAAATAAACAGCAGAAACAGAACAAGAAGGAAGTTCGAACCGTATACAAAATGAATAAAGACGATAACCATAAAAAAACCATAAAATTATTGATTGTTGTGACTGTTGTTTTTATTACATTATGGACACCGTTTATTACTATAAGGCTGATGAGATATTATGGTATAACAGTAAGCAACAAAATATACTTGGGATCTCAAGTACTGATGTTAAGCACTACCGCAGTGAACTTCTTCATTTATTCTTACATGAGTAGACAATTTAAAGCAGCATTCAAATTACTCATTCCTATTTGGAAAACATGTTGAAAGGCATAATGTATGGATTCTGAAAATGTTTGTACGCACAGCTTTAAGCATTTCACTCCGGGTATAATAAAAGTTTGGACCATTGAACAATATGGAAATAACCTTTCCCAAAAGACCGTGTTGAAATAGGGTTAAGGTTGGTCTCCACCAGACAAATAACTTTTTAGCAATCACACGGATAGTACGTCAATCTTTACTATATATTTTGCTAATATAATGTCGTTTTTGTCTTTCGCAGCAAATGTAGTGGAAATCAGCTTTAAGGGTGTTGCGGTGTATACTCATGCATACAGGGTGTTGCGGTGTATACTTATGCACATATAGTGTCGCGGTGTATACTTATGCACACAGAGTGTCGCGGTATATACTTATGTGCACAGGATGTTGCGGTATATACTTATGCGCACAGAGCGTCGTGGTGTATACTTATGCACACAGGGTGTTGCGGTATATACTTATGCACACAGGTTATCGCGGTATGTACTTATGCACACAGGTTATCGCGGTATGTACTTATGCCCATAGGGTGTTGTGGTATATACTTATGCACACAGGATGTTGCGGTATATACTATAATGTAGGAAGTAAGGAAAATAAAGTCCTGGGTAAGGTACTTCGTTTCATTCATTAAAATGAATTGTACGTTTTCTATAATATATTTCAATATCTATGGAAACAAAATCAATGTCCATACGACCAAGTAAAATAAAACCTTTTGATTGGTGCAAAACATATTTGAATTGAAATCGGTGTTTAACCAAAATTTATACCTTATCACTATCTATGTACAGGAGTAGCTGAAGAAGAGTACTAAACTTGGAGTGAATGTTTCTCAATATAAAATGTCAAAGTTACTTTCTACACCTTCAACCTCAGAAAAGTCTCATCGTATAATAGTTGCACATTATTTATTCATAATTTAAATTTCTGATTTGAACGAATTTTTTTTCCGATAACTAGATATGTCCGCACCGAAAAAGTTAATATCTTGATGGGTACCACAGCGTGAAAGCCTACCAAATACGGTCTCGTATTTCTCCGCATTCGGACTGTGTACTATTTCACGAAATCTCTTTATTTGTGTATTCTTGCGATTGCATTTGTATGGATATGGGCCCGGAAATATCAAATACAGGAAGGACAGATGCGTGTTGGTTCTCATTTGGTGCAATATTGTCAACACATGCGTGTTCTCGTTTATATCTAAACATTGCTTCATGATTCGGAAATGGTAAATGTTTCGATGTGTCTAGATAACAAGCATTATATTGAAATCCACGTACTAATGTCTTGCTAAATGTTGGCGAAAACGGACTGCTGTTGTATGTTATGGGTATATTAACTTTTCTAGGATGTGTTGCATCATATAATGACCTAAAAAGTACAAGCATTTTAAAATTAACTTGCAGAAAAGGATACTGAATCGAGGAAAATCAATTTCAAAGACAATCAGTTTAAATATATTTAGCGTCGAAAAGATTCCGAATAACTCTATTTATAAAACAATAAAAACAAAAACGAGGCGTTCGTTGCTCAAGGTAGAACTTGTTACAATGAAATAACTTCCTTTTTGTTCAGTGACTTTCAACCACTGCGTATTCCAGTTTGAGTCTGGAAGGTTTGCAAATGAAATCCTTTTGACAACCGGCATTGGTAACAAACACTCTTACATATACAAAACAATAATTAATTCTTTGTCTGGTTAGACTTGGCAGTCTTGCATTATATTCTGTATAATAATTATAATGTAATAATAAGACCTAAATAGAGTAGAGAAAGTAGAGTTAGTTATGTGATTACGTGCCGTCGACAGTCAATTTTCAAAATTTCCATGAAAATGATAATTTCCTTTTATAATTTTGCCATTATGGTTTTTTTGTGATTTATTTGTGAGCTTTGTACTTTTTAAAGAAGAGTTTATGATGATGTAGGTATATATAAAATTTGAAAGTATTATGACGAACATTTAAATATTTAGTTCTGGTCAGTAAAGTCCTGGTCTGCATTTTATTGCAAATCATATCTGGAGAACTACTTGTATAAAAAGAAGTTATTGCATTGTAACAAGGTCCACTTTGAACAACAAACGGTTCGTTTTTATTATTGTATGACAAGGTACATTATATTTCAAAGCAGTTGGCTTTACTGGCAAATGTTTGAAAAGTTAAGCTGAAATTAACGGTTATTCGAGAATGCCAATTTCTGAGGTAAATAAGAGCGAATAATAAATGTAAAAGAGAGATTTTAGAGCATTGTTTCAGCTCAAAAATCATTCCTCCACAGCGATTATTCGCTGAAACGAATAAACGAAGTCGCAGCAACATTTGATTTAAATATTCTACTCACGACTTTGAGATATTTAGCATCTTGTAATTTTCTTCTAGATCTATCTAGTAACTTCTTTAAGAACTAAATGATTTTCCATATATACAACAGTTGCTGTTGTATTTTGTTCGTTTACATATTATAATAGAATAGTAACCTCAATCCCAAATCTTCTTCTCTACTTTACCATATAAAATGTTTTTACTGGGAACGAAATTGATATAACACGTGAAATCTTGTTTATCCATTGACGCTTGTTTTAATTATTTTCTTGGCCCCTAATAATGAAAAACGCATATCTTGGCAGTGCCAAAAAGAACGCGAGTATAACAATAAACGTCGCGTCGTAAACATCATATTACATACCTTTATGATAGACATAAGTAAATTTATTTTATATATTTTGATTCGGGTATTTATTCCATATTCCTGAATCCAGTGGACAAAAACCTGTTGAAAGTCCGCAGTAAAGACGCTAGACTAGCCTTGAAAACGCTATTCTAGCGACTTTACTGCGGACTTTCAACAGGTCCTTGACAACTGGGATATAGTATTTAATTGGTGTATTTATTGCAGACAGTTTTGTGAATTTGATATGGTAATTATATCCGAATTAATTAGTTACGTACGTGTTGTGTTGGAGAAGATACAATAGAAAAAAAAAGCATGCATGACCATATAAATATTATCTTATTTTGTTTAACATGAGCCATCCAAATGGAGTTACTCTCCATGACTACTTGAATTAGATTTAAATCAAGGAAATGAAGAGAGAATGAGTAGCACGATTAAACGTCATTGGAACAAACGTCAGATCAAAATACGAAAGTCCATTAAATGTTCTGCCTTATGACTATGACCTAGTAAATGATCCCTGCCAATCAATTGACGTGTAATTAATGCCAATATCACAGCTATCTGTAAAAACATGCACGGCCACTGAGATCACTGACGTGAATACAATTAAAACATTGTTTGTGCCATAAAACTTCAGAATCTCAACAGAACGCAATGTTTTGTAATGCTAGGACACAATGAACTCAGTAATCTCAAAGCAGACCGCTTGGTTAGTGGGTGTAAAGATGTCCAAACCGCAGTGATGCTTAAGAAATTAACTGGTGAGGACCTTATGTGGAAGAAAGCAAAATGATGGTCGTTTCAAGTTGTTCTAGCGTCTTTACTTCTGACGTTAAACAAGTTTTTGCTCAGTGAGTGGTATATTTTATAACAAATGTCGCCAAAGATCTGCATACAATCCAAAAAGTTTCTGTATCAAGATTCCGATACACTGTTTCAATATCAAGATTTCAGGAGTTGAAATAGCAGTATGTGCACTGGAGAATATTCCCTATGGGCAAACACTTGTTCAAAGTCCGCAATGAAGACACTGGAACCACGTCGTTCGACCTTGTTTTAACGTCTTTCCTAAGGGACTTGAACAAGTTTTTTTTTACCACGGGGTTAAATCAATGATTTCGCGTCTCATTCTAAAATTCTGGAAACAGAAAGTAAAAATATCTCTTGAAACGATCCTCTATATCATTCTATAAAGTGAAAATATCGATTCGGTAAAATATACATATTTACTATTGTTTAACTCGGCTATGCAGGTTCCATGGCAACTGTTTGTTTGTTTTGTTTCGGGTACTAGCTATTCCTTCTAGTACCTAAAATTGTAAAATATTTTTTTAATGTATTTTTTTGTTTTAGCATTTTGGCCGAAGGTTTTTCTATAGTGATTAGATCTTTTGTCTTGTCTAACCCAGCCGAATATAAACCTGTTCAAAGTCAGCAAAACAACGTTAGAATAAAGTTCAAAGCTCGTATTTCTAACGTTATTCTGCTGACTTTAAACAGGTTTTTGCCGGCAGGGTATTTTGCAATGTTGTTGTTAAAACCCCGGAAACTATGTCAAAAAAACCAACGAAATATCGGTCTAAAACTGCAAACGGAATGGTAAATCTTATCTAGGGGGGGGGGGGGGTACCACAGCCCCCAAGATTTCCGTATAACATATGATTCTCTCATCATATTAGTCCTAAAATTGATGGCTTTTTACTTTTCCAAAAGGTTTTTCCAAACCGACCCAGAACCACTTTTGGCCTTCGAGACCGTAAATTTTCAAAATAAAAATGCTTTAAATTCAGTATTATTTTGGTCTACAAGGCATTAAAACAGCATTTTATTGTGTAATAGTTGAAAAGCCATTCGTAATTGGCAAATCTAACAATATAATTAATTGCTAAACTTCCATTTTCGCCTTCCAAGTTCGATTGTATATTAAATTTTCGGATAGAATAGAATCTGCAGTATATTCTTACAACGAACGTTTCAAGTAAAACGGAGCAGTAGTTCGAAAGTTATTGGGGTGTGGTACATTGTATCTCCCCGATTATGAAATCCCCTAAAAGTCTGGGTCAATACTTTTGATTGCAATTTATAATAGGATGATTAACAAAAAATCTGCGATAAAGGGCTACTATCAAATATTACTATACAAATAATGTATTAAATAAATGCTTGCTCATCATATTGCAACATTTCTTTTTTTTAAAAGCATTAAAATTAACAATGGTCCAAAGCTGCTTAGGGTCATGGTATACCTCCGGTTTCAACACACGACCCAGCTTAAGGTGTACCAGCCGCTTCATGAAATTTGATACTCGACACTTTTCATGTACGGGTCTGAAATGTTTCCCTGCGATTTTTTATATTCGTCGGAGGAAGAAAATAAAATATATTCAGCAAAGAGCATGTTGATGCAAGCTACTTCAAGAAGTTGTGAATGAATAGTTAAATTTTGTAAATCCTTTAAGCAGAACGGGTGTGATAATTTTCACATAATCAAACCTGGCAGGAAGACTAGAGAATATTTGATGAAAAAGTATTTGAAGATAAAACGGGAATCCGATGAAATCGGATTTTACAGAACAGCTTTCAATTGTTTTCATGAACGCCGCCAAATGCGCTTAAACTTACCCGTACAGCATTCATGCGGAAAAAGACATACCTCTCAGAAAAGGGTTAAACTAATGGGGGTGGGAATTTTTCAATTCATGCAATTCATCCTAGCCCAGCCGGCAAAACCTGTTCAAAGTCAGAAAAGTAACGTTAAAACAACAGTATTTCTGTCAAATTTCGAAGAAAACGGCTTGGCAATTTCGGAGTAGTATCGCAGACGCACAGATAGACATACAGGCGGAAATCCTAACGACCCGTATTAATATAAGTAGATTTCGATATTATATACATAAAAAAGAGTAGAGAAAGTAGTGTTATGTACCTACAGTTTTCAACAATAACCTGTTCACTCTGGATACAAGCATGTTTGCAATAGATAATACAGAAATACCTTAACATACATAGAAATGCCCGATTACTCTTTTTTTTTGAATAATATTACAGTAAATGTACGGCAATGTGTCTATTTTGTCTCAATGACTAGTGAGAGCGTGACCTACAAACATTTACTGATCCATCAGTACATAAAAGCAAACCTCGACACAGCCAGATTCTTGACAAATATCTAGTTGTTAAGGAAAAAGTGCTTCATTTCCCACTGGTCTTGTCAACAAATAAAATTGACCCAGTATACTATAAAGCATTAGTATGAAAATAAAAGAAAAATGGTTAAATTCACACTCAAAGAGGGAACACTCTAGCTAGCTTACAAAGAGAAATGAGATAAAGACAGAGCATGGAAGGAATAAAGTACTTCCAGAAATAAAAATAAGCATAAAACAAGTAGATAACGCTACGATACGAAAGATTGCGATTACGCAAAAGAGAGCTATTTTCTTATAAGGCTGTTTCTTATGAAACAATACGTGTATGTTCCAATCACCCTTTCTTTCTCTACATTCCTATACCTCGTAATAAATTTTATGGAACTAGTTTCTCTCCTCGTACCCCAAAGCTATCGAATTCTTTGCTTCATGATTCGTTTCCTTCTCCATATAATCTGATGATATCTAAACGGAATGTAAGTAAATCACTAAACCCAACAAAATTGTAAGTAGGATATTTTTAATAATTCTACCGTGGCTCATATGTGACGTATTTGATGTGCAACTTTTTTTTAATGTTCTAACTGTTACAAACCACTACTCCCTGACAGTTATAACTATTGCGAACCTCCTCTCAACAGTTATAACTGTCGCGAACCTCTTCTTGACCGTTATAACTGTCGAAAACTGACTTGCGACAGTTTTAACTGTCGAGAAAAGGTTCACGACAGTTATAACTGTCGTGAAATAGTTTGCGACAGTTATAACAGGCGGGAAGTGAATCTCGACAGTTATGAAGTTATGACGTTAAAAAAAAAAGATACACATAGAAAATGTCACATATGAGCCACAATATAAATCAAAAATAAATTTCCTACTTTTAAACTAACGTCTTAAATCTTTACACCACATTTGTATTTCTGTATATTTTAAAACTCTTTCATTTTTTCTTTTCATATAACCCTCTGCAATCAATCCAGCAGCCTTGCCGTCTCGTTCTGGGTAAAACATAAATAAAAATAACAAATATCCAATCCAATAAGTCCAATCGATAAATATCTGAGATAAATCTCTTGGGACTTCCATTTTTTTAGCGTTTTACTTGTTTGCAAAAATTCTTGAAATGTCTAATAATTTATGTGAAGGGCTGTAGCAGTTGCTGTTTTCTTATGCATCGTTTGCCATCTCTCACCGGAATCATATGACACATTCAAAAGTGGTATTATCTTCTTCTCCTTGCGTAGCTTTGTAAATCCCTTTTTCAGACTTAACACAAAATTTTGAATTTTCCAAGCAAACTTTACATTCTCATAACTCAAAAAGCCTCATGAAGTGGATGCCCTTTACTAGAAAACCTATTTCCGCATAGTATATCTTCACTGTTACTCCAAACGCTATTAAAATTACTTTACAAACATAAGGCCATAAGATGTGTGATGTCAATTTCTATCAATGGAAAATCTATAATTTCTTTTTTATGCGTGCGCATTTTCCGTTTCCACGGAAACTCCTCCGAAGTAGAAATCGGCCTTTACGATTCAACTGCAATTTCGGCCATATAACATCAAGTTATCTACCATACTTATTTGACATGTTGATAATTTAACGAACACCATCGAAAACACAAATCAACGAGAGAGTGCTGATAAAATAATCTGTAAATTCGGATAGCCTTTGACCGTTCATATAAAATCCTGAAAGACTACTTAAACGCGTGTTTATATTACACGCATGAAGAATTTTGTGAGAACTTCGTAGATGCTATAAACTCTTCAAAGGCAATAACAGCAACGTCAGTCAAAAATACATCACTTTGGAAGAAGTGCAATAGTTTTTGTTGTGTAATCCTTACATGAGGATAGATAGATCAACTCAATCAAATTATCCTGGTGTCCACTTACTGTATTACATGATTCGTGCAAAAATAGGATAAGAAGTAAGAGAAATTCTCCGTAATATTCATCTGTGTTTTTAAAAAGAAACCGCGCCGGGCATTCGTAAAAAGACTGGATCGATCAGACAAGGACTTTATTGGTTGTTCTTAGAAATAATAGCAAATTGGTTAGAGAAAAAGAGCGTTATAAATCTTTTCTTCTTCTACATATATCATGGTTTATGCAAATATCGGATGGTGTAAATTAGTGTTCATTATTTTATAAAAATGAGAGAATTCAAGACATGATATTTAAAATTAAGATATGAAAGGTTTCTTCTCGTTAATTTGGATATGGTATTTGAATAGAAATTTGAAAAGGGTTTCTATATGCTCCCGTTTCACAAAGAATTTATAATCAGACAAAGCATACTTAAATAGAAATTGGGTAGAAATTGGAATTTATATTTTATAGGGATTTAGTTCACTCCATATACTCTAGTTAAAGAAATGTCAGTAACCACAATCGTATTATCGCTGATCTATTTTCCAGTCTTCGTTCTTGCTGTCATCGGTAATTGTCTTGTAATAGCTGCTATATATAAATTTAAACATTTACGAACAGCTGTCAACTCGTGCTACGCAAATCTGGCAATCGCTGATTTAATGTTTATTATACTGAGCATTCCTAAAGCTGTCCGGTTTTATACTGATGGTTGGGTATTTAGTAATGCGTTTTGCAAAATAAATCGCACATTTTTAGTTCTCTCTTATACAGTTTCAACGCTTACGTTAGTTGCTGTTGCCATTGAAAGATATTTATCTATCTGCTATCCTTTAAAATGGAGAAATGGTTTCAATATTACAAAGATTAACGCTTCAGTTTGGATTATTAGTTTTGTGCTTTGTTCGCCATTGTTCTATGGATATACAACTAAAATAGACGAGGAAAATGTTCCCGTATGTACTAATAATTATTGGTCTGATACAAGCAGGGAAGTCTACTTTACCGTGCATGCATCTTTCATATATATATTGCCAATAATTGTGATGCTGTTTGCGCACGTTAATATTAGTAAAGCACTAAATGATAACAGAAAACGAAAACTTCATTCATTTAGCGCAGAGAATTTCACTCAAGTTCCTCAGATCTCTACCAAATATATCGAAAATAAAAGCACATTTGGTAGTGAAGCATTTCAATCAATTGAGTCAGAATCTCGTGATGGAGTAGAGAATAAACAGCAGAAACAGAAGACGGAAGTTCGAACCGTATGCAAAACAAATAACGACGATAATCATAAAAAACCCATAAAATTATTGACTGTCGTGACATTCGTTTTTGTTTTATTATGGACACCATTTATTACTATAAGGCTGATGATATATTATGGCATTAACGTAAGCAATATAATTTTTTTTGGATCTCAATTACTGATGTTAAGCACTACTGTAGTGAACTTCTTCATTTATTCTTACATGAGTAGACAATTTCGAGCAGCTTTTAAAATTCTCGTTCCTATTCGGAAAATATGTTGAAAGGCATAATGTATGGATTCTGTTATAGCAGCGAGTGTGTTATTTATGGAAAATGTTTCTACGCACCGCGTTTAGCATTTCACTTCGGGTATAAAAGAAGTTTAGACCATAGAACAATATGTAAAATAAGATGGTTTGAAGCATCTGGGATTATTTACATCGGCATTATCCAACATCTCCACTTCTAGCAGGGGCGCTGGTGAAGTAGCTATGGGATGATCTGTGTGGTAAGACCATGCTATTTCAAACTGGGGCTGAAGGGGAGAGGCAATTCGGACCCAGCCCCCTGTCACATTTTTTATTTACAACATCTAAATCACTAAAACAATAGTATTAAGGAAGGATAGGAAAGGGGAAGGGTGGGAGGGGGTAGGGGTAGTTGGTTGGAATCCCCCCGGAAATAACCTTTACCAAAATGCCGTTTTGAAATATGGTTAAGGTTGGTTTCCACCAGGCAAATATGTTTGTAGCAATCACACAAATATGGCGTCAATTTATATTAATGTACTTTCTACACGTTCAACTTCAGAAAAGACTCATCCTCTATTAAGCCGTGGGCAAATGATCAAACTTGTTCATCAAACTCCGTCAAACTGGCGAGTTTGATGAACAGTTTGACGCATTT
>JAULBZ010003911.1:0-15601 GCA_032360805.1 Neoturris breviconis
ACAAGCCAGGACATAATTTTAAGGATGATACATGATGAATAAGATTTGAAATAGTGATGTTTTTTACTGATTTGTCATAAGAAAGATACAAGTCATGTTTGGTAGGTAAACTCCATAGCAAACAGCGCAATGTAAAATTTAACTGATCATCAACATAAATTTCAAATTTAGGAACTGAATGAAGACCATCATGATAGGTAAACAACATATTATCTGCAGAAGTAACTTGCCAATTATTTAATTTGAGGGCATGAACACGAGTTTTGAATTCACAAAAAGAACTATAACAGTCATTAATAGGTTTTACAGTAGTAACAGCATGTAAAGATCGTTTTTGATTTATAATATCAGCAGAATGTCTCGGTTGAGAAAGTGTAGAAGATGGTGGATGACGTTTTTGTGGTAAATTTAGTGTTGGAATTACTCCAGGATTTAATGTACATTTTGTATCATGACGATAGTATTGGTCATCTTTGAAGTGACGTTGACAAACAAAAAGCTTGTTATTGTTAATTTGGCTACGTAATGATTCATCAATGACACGATCTTTTGTAATAATAGCAGTCAGTTGCTCTCTCCATTTCTTGTCAAACTCTGATTTACCTGAAGGAACTTTGAACAACGATATACCCTTATACTCTTTGCGACGCGAGACTGTGCAGCCGTATATAGAACAATTATCACCAGGCATATTTAAAAATACAAAAAACTCTCCAATTAAACTCCAAAAATAAGCCAAACAATCTTCTTTTCAGTGAACCTCTACTGAGTTTTCACAGTAAACATCCACCTCGGAGCGCCATTTTGAAATTTCCGTGCACGCAGGAAACTGGGCCCGTGTTTTGATTTTCAAACAATAACATAGAACAATCGGCTATTGTTTGTTTCCAGACTATCTCTTTTTCTTATGACTATGTTGTTACATAGAAATGTTGCTTTTGTTTAGCGTCTCATTTCGACACTGTCTTATTTTTTAGACCTTGGAATGTTCCGGGCGTGATCAGTGATTGCCCTCGTGATTGAAATATTTTGGCCAAAGAAGGTGATTACGTAACTTTAATTGTACCAAATCTATATAAAAACTGACGTCAGAGTAGTGGCCTGAATGAGATTTACCGTGATTACATTATTCCAAGTTCCGCAATATTATTCACACAGAATAACTAGAATACACCAGCCAAAATTCTAAAATTCTAAAATTCGTTCCCAGGAGAAGAGTGGTAAATCAGCGATCTTGCAATTGGTTGATTTCTTTGTACTGAAGAAACTAATCAATTGCAAACTCGTTGACTTCACATTCTTCACATTTTTCATTTTTCTCAAATTTATTGATTTTGACTTCTTTAAAGCTTCCAAAATATCTGCATTTTGAAACGAATTTTGGAGATGGCTCCTTAGGACATGTCTGTCAGAGCATAGTACTGCTTTCCAAATTCTCTCCTTACCCCTTCGTAAAATTCTGAAATCTTATATCTTGAGGTTCGCTCCTGTTTCCTCACGAGAAGCCCATAGGTAAGTGTTAAGCATTTCCAATGGTAATGAACGACGAGGATTAACTAATAGTACGATATTCAGACTAGTCTAGTCAGATCATACAGAGTAGTCTAATCAGATTATGGATCCGCACAACGTGAAAGAATGCCGAATACGGTCCCGTATATCTTCACGAACTGTGTATTGCCATATATGACAATACGCAGTCCGAATACGGAGATTTACGGGACCGTATTCGGTAGTCTTTCACGCGATGCAGTTACATCTAATTTACAATTATCACAGTGGGCAAAAGCATGTTCAAACGTTGTTCTAGCGTCTTTACTGTGGTCTTTGAACAGGTTTTTGCCCGCACTGGGATGAATTTTCTACAAGTTGTTATCAGCTGTGCTTTTGTTAAATACACGGAAATTGATACGAGATTAGCTATTAGGAAAAGAAATAATCGAATCCTAATCCAATAGATTATATCTATGGTAATATCAATAGGTTGTTACGATGAGGTTAAGAGCATTTCTGGTGACTCCCGTATATACGATATTTTACAAGTCATTCGTTTGTTCTTTTTTTATATTTTTAGGGGTAATGACAGCAAAAAGAATTGATTTGTTTCTACTGATTTTGTTAAAGTAACCCCATTTTAAATATTAACATTAGAAGAAAAGTTATCCCAGTGGGCTAAAAACTTGTTCAAAGTCCCCAGTAAAGACACTAAAACAACCTCAGAAGACGCTGTTCTAACGTCTTTACTGTGGACTTTGAACAAGTTTTTGCTAGCCTGAGTTCCAGTCCCTAACTACTTGTCGTAGTTAGGGACTGGAACTCAGGCTAGTTTTTGCTCACTGGGCATATAACAAAAATATTCGAAATATCAAGAGGTGTAGAGATTGATTTCCACAAGGCGAAAAATTCGTCGCAAAATCCCAAAGAAGACATTCCATTGGTAGACACTATGTGTGATGTCAATTTCTACCAATGGAATGTCTTCTTTTGGCTTTCGCGGGGAATTTTTTGCCTAGTGGAAACCTCCTTGTGTAAACCATAGATCTGTCTTTTTTTTCTTAATATTGAAAACATAAGGCATTATCCAGTAAGCAAAAACTTGATAGCCTGTACTATCAACTCGACGTCTGGCGAGAAAACACGGCGAACGCGACTTTTTGCCGCGGGGCAGGTCTGCGGAACAGGCCAAAACTTGATCAAAGCCCGCAGTAAAGACTCTAGAACAACGTCAGATGACGTTAGGTGTAGAACCATGCATGATATTGTGAGTAATTCACTTAGGAATAATCTTATTTATTGTTGTATGACTAAGATTGATAAATATATCCAAACGTAAGCTCAAAAATTCGCTAAATACCTATTGTTTAAAAAGGGATATGAGAAATCCGTTTTGTTTATTATGTACAGGATATTCTGATTGAACGGTAAATTTTGTGCTTGATAATATATCTAAAATTGTGAGTGAAATATCGTAAAAACATGCATTAGTTATTGAAATTTATATCATTTTTTGTTTGTTCGGCATAAACGGTATGCATGTCTTTTGTTTATGTTCGCCAAATCAAAGATGTTGCTTTCACTCTAATGCAATGGATGCTATGCAGCTCTAGATGTAATTACTCGCCAATAAACTCGTCACTCATCATAGAAATTGTTAAATGCTACAAGCGAGTAATTGGAATATAATAATCTCAAGCTCTTTGATATAACCTAGTGAGCAAAAACTGGTCCAAAGTCCGCAATAAAGACCGGGAATACTCCTCGTTGACGATATATTACCCCTTCTATTTCCTGATTATCCAAATTATAACTCGATTCTTGCTTACCAATGCAACTGTTTATGATAAATAAATTGTATATGGCCGGATTGGATCTAAACTTTATTTTTATTTATTTATTTAATAATTATGGTTCTATATTTTTATCATTTTATCTATTTATTTTTTTGAGTAGGGACATGGACAACGAACCTTGTACCCAGGGATTGTTGGGGATATGGGACTCTTATTCTCATGAGTATACTTTGAGTCATCTTGCAAAATTGTATTTGTTAGTCACTAGTAAGTCATGTTTTGGTTGAGTGAGTTTACTGATGATATCTTTAGTTTCTGATTTTATCTCTCAAGAGACCTCTTTACTTGATCACCATGACAACATGGAGTTTCTTTTTGAATGCTTTTTTTTATTTATTCACAATTGTAAAATCTATTGTAATTTATTTATATTTATTCTATTCAAATTGGAAATTCCAATGTTAGTAGTAGTAGTGTATTCTGAAAAAAATCTTAAAATTAAATCTCCATCGTAGTGTATTTAATTTTTAAACATTAATCTTTTTTCGTGCGGATATCATGTCACAATATTTCCAGTGGGTAAAAACCAGCTCAAAATCAGTAGTAAAGACGCTAGAACAACGTCTTTACTGCGGATTTTAAACAGGTATTTGCCTGGGTTGAAACAGCGTTGATGGTATTGATTCAAAGGGTAGCGTTATTCTGAGCAAACAAACAATGAGAGAGTAAAACGTTGTACTCGACATAAAAACTCAAATTTCTATTCCAGTCATCTTAGTGACCTGCATCTAAATATCTGGTCCAAGAAAAACCTATCGCAGATGTTGCAAAATTAAATTCAATTTAAAATTCAATCTAAAATATAACCACTGTTTTGTTAATTAGGAAAAATAAGCGGATATTACTAATTAGTCTAATCTATTTAATCTCTGAGATGGAGAGTACTTTAATTCAAAGTCAATGAAATTAAAATAGTTTGAATTTAAAAATTAAGTGTTGTGGAACTGATCGTTTTTACATGATTATCAACGACAGAGTAATATGAATTGGATTATATAAATCTAACGTTAGATACAATAACATCTTTTGTTTCTATAGAAGATTGGTGTAGTATCACTGAGAAGTATATCATACACCACTTGACTGTGCGTATAACCAACGTATAATACTGTTTTTGCTTGTTCTTATCAAGTTACGTTAGTTAAATAACGAAAACACCAGGATGTCAATTATAGTCTTAGGTAAGATACCCCTGCAGACACATGACGTCGGAACAACGTCGGAACAACGTTGTTTCGATGTTATCCGACGTCGTGTGTCCACTTGGAAGTATTTAACAAACCATATATCTATTTGTTGTAACTCAGTCAATTTATTTAACTGGCTCAAAATTTATTCTGATGGAACATTAAGGTCAAAACAACAATGTCCAAACCATTACGTATTTACCAATCAATGAGCTTATAATTGATTAGTTCCTTGGCGTGAATAAACCAATCAAATGCAAGACCATTGACTAACGTTACCCAAAAAGTATTTTAAAATGCGTTAGGACAGGAAGTCTGTAAGAGAAAAAATTGACATTTTTTCATTGTATTTACATTTTTAACAGTGTTTTCCGTTGAAAAGGACATTTTTATCATAAAATTTGGAGGAGGCAGGGTTTGAAAGCCGCCTTATTCTTTTTACCTAGATTAGGGTCTGAGAATACTCTAACTCAGCATTACTTCCAAATATATTTATTACAATGGAATATCAAATGGAAGGTTTCGTGGGCTATTATTCTGAAGGTGTTACGATAGAGATTTTCTTCAGGACAAGAAATGATCAGAGGTAGGGAAAGTAGACTCTTCCTTATTAAATTTTGATCCATTCGATTTTCATTAGTTCATTCTTTATCCACTTTTGTTTTGCGATGAAAATAAACGGCCCACGGTGCATGTGTTTAGACGAGACGTCGTGTTTACATCTATAAATGACGTGTTTTCGACGTTGATAAGACGTCGCGTGCAAATTCCGTGTTGCCTTTCCAGTGGGCTGGGCAAAAACTTGTTTTTAAAGTCCGCAGTAATGACGCTAGAACAACGTCGTTTGACGTTGTTCTAGCGTCTTTACTGCGGAGTTTGAACAAGTTTTTGTCAACTGTGTTTATCTTAACTAAATCTTAAAAGTTTGTAAAGAATGTTTTTATGTTATACAATTGCTTTTGAACGTCTTTTGTGCAAATCCATGTGGGCACACAACATCGGATCAACGTCGAAAAAGCGTTAAAATGACGTTATAATGACGTTGCCTGTACGGTATGTACGTCCAAACAGTAGCTCACATTAAAGTTAAAATTTGTGGAGACGATGCCACACCAATCCTTAATATAACTGTCGGACATCCTGTGGAGGAGTTTTTTTGGCGTAGTTTTCAGTTTGAAGCTGAAAACTATACCTTAAAAACACTCCTCCATAGATGATTTCCGGCAGTTATATCAAGGATTACATACTAATGGGCAAAACTTGTTCAAAGTCAACAGTAAAGACCTAGATTTTGAACAAGTCTTTGCCCACCGGGAAAAGACACTTCACGAGTTCCCCAAAAATAATAACTCTAAACTTCTCTACAAAAATAAAGCGTAGATGGTTGGTGTTTCTTATCAAAGTATTAAAAAATATATATATATAGGAGTTCAAGCATGCGCAATGACATTTACTATATATATATTAAAAAACGCTTTTTATGGTCATTTTATACTTAGTCGAAATTATTTTTTGGTTTTACGAACGTAAAGTCTTAAAGCTATAGAAAATTATAACGTCAAACATACTGGGCCTACAACGTCAATCTTAAGAGTACATATTTTTGACGTCAATGACATTTTTGATGTCGTCTAAACGTTGCATGCTAGTAGCAGTAGGTCAAAAGATTAGAGGTTCACATAGGGGAGTAATATATTAACATATTAACATTGTAATAATATTGACTCTGGATCAAAACGTGCGCTCTTTTTACATTCTATGGTGACTTTTCGTTCGACAGGGAATTATTACCACTGAATGAAGTAAATCTAAAACCTTTTATAATTCAATTATCGAAAATAATCCTTTTTTCTTTGGGAATTTATAATCCTAAAATTAGCTCGCTGTTGACAAGATTGTTTCCGAATAAGTCTAATTGGGGGTAATTTTAATTTTGTTGCAGATATTATCGCTTATAAATGTAAACAACATCGCAGTTGACATTGCTTTGATTATAGATCAAGAAACTGAGTAGAAACTCGTGGCACATAATTCTGGAAACAGCTCTAAACCCCTCACCGCTTGAAGAAAGACTTAGTCGTCCTTTATAATACCCAATTTCGTTCCCGTTCTCTGTTTGTATTTACAAATAATAACTCAATAGGAAATGGATTTTGAGCAAGGTTCAAGAAAAACTGAAAGAGTGAAAAATGCATTATGACGTGGTTGTATGTAACCTATACAAATTCTTTCTCGCAAAATAATACAGTGGGCACTCCACGTCTCGTCGTCGTTCGTATAACAGAGATAATCCAAAGAACAACTCATATTTCTATTCTTACTACAATTTAGCTTGAGAACTAGTCTGGTTTCTATGAACCCATCCCAATCTTTCGCATGAGGCTAGTATGGTAAACTGTCATTGAAATTATGCAATATTTTTACACTCGAATTATAATTTGTATTTAAAATATTTATTGACGCAATAGGTTACTTTTTAATATGTAACACCAATATAATATGATCAAACCACAACCCAGTGAGCAACAACTTGTCCTAAGTCAGCAGTAAAGATGATTGAAAACGTTGTTCAAGCGTCTTTACTGCGGACTTTGAACAGGTTTTTGCCCACTGAGAATGATGTAATGTTTAAACATAGTTCACACTTGATATCGCGACTATTTCGGTATCTCGAACTAAAACTGCAGATCCCTTGAATCGGCTTTCTGGAAATAAGTTATCTGGACTCTTATGTTCAGGATGTCTAGATTCGGCTTCTTTCACAGACTATATTCAATTCTTCCAGATCTCATAGCTTCACATAGTATGATGCTGCAATAAGGAGTAAGGAGTCGAGTAGCTACAAACTAAACAAGCAGCAGCTATTCATACTAGTTCAGTAGGAATGGTAATAAAATAAAAAATAAAATTTCATTTAAAAGTTACAGAAAGTTACATCCCATGAGAATGAATTGTTGTAGGAAATTATGGTTTTCTATGTTCACTGTGTGTCAGCCAAACATTTTCCATTTTTGGAGAAAAGAATCGTATATTTAGACACTTTAGACTCTAAAACTTCCTGGGTATGACCATGGTATAACCAGTGTGTAACTTGTCAATTTGACATAGATTTTGAAAGTTTGGCCTAATTTTAGCCTAATTTTGAGCTAATGAATGACGTAATGACCTATTATTTTGGTGCATTTATATAAATGACACGATAAGATTTATGAATGGTGAGTTTATTGTTTAACGTGTTTAAAGGCGTCCTTGTAATAAACGAAATTCTTGTAGTACAAATCGCGCTAAAAAAGAAATAAATAAAAAACGAGCTTGCGATTGATTAACCCTTTCCCAGCCGGCAAAAACCTGTTCAAAGTCAGAAAATCCTCTTTCCCATGTATTCATTCTTCTATTTTTGAAATACGGTGTGAAAAGGCAAGAAGCCCTGGGAATGAGGTTGTACTCAAAAGTTTCTCCATACTTTTAATTTAGCTGGTACAGGTGGCTTTATCCTTCTTCATGCATCACAATGTCAACCAAAAAATTCAAGTTCCATCATTATTACAAACCTGCTAAGCATAGGTATGTACCATTTTAACTAAGTGGGCACATGACGTCGTGACGACGTCAAAACGATGTTGTGACGTCGTTTCGACGTTGTTACGATGTCGCGTGCCGGCAGGGACGATTCAGATATAGCTCACTTCTTTGTAGGATACTATCAATAACAAATCTTGGCTCCTTCTCACTAGGTATTTTTTCACGGGAATGCTTTAGCTCCTTTCTTTGTAGATATTGTTCATAAAAGTACAGGGCTATCTTCTTTGGAGATGTTTTTCATAACACCAAGCCTGAATAGACCTGTCGGACACCACCTGTGGAGGAGTGTTTTTGAGTATAGTTTTCAGCTTTAACGTAAAAAACTATATTAAAAAACACTCATCTCCCAACCTCGTTCCCAGGGCTTCTTCTTTCTTGACGTTTAACGTCAGGAGAGAAGAAGCCCTGGGAACGAGGTTGCTCATCTTCTCCCCAGGTGTTGTTCGACAGTAATATTCAGGTTTGAACAAAAAACTTATTCTTTACTATAGCACTTGCGACGATTACATTTTGGGCAACTGGCTTTGCTTTTGCAATTGGCGAGAATACATTTGACGACAGTAACTTCTTTTTATCGCATTCACGCTTTTTTCTCATTGATGCTACCGGTACGGATTACTATACCTTTGTAAACGAAGTTCTCATTGTTGGTATGGTTATTGTACTGGTCAATGCTGGTTTCGTATCACGAATGAGACATTGGTTATACCCGATAACCACTATTATAACTGCAGGTAATCAATCAGTCATCTAAAGTTGGATTTCCATTAGACGAAAAGTTTGCTGCGAAAGCCATAAGAAGACATTTCATTGGTAGAAATAGACGTTAGATGATGTATGACGTCAATTTCTACCAATAAGAATATCTTCTTTTGGCTCTTGCAGCGAATTCTTTGCCTAATGAAAATCGATATTAACAGTAAAGACAGTCACAGTACTCATTGACAGCATGACATCGAATTGCCACAAAAATAAGAACTACAGAAGAGAGTACTGAGTCAATGATCTTGCAATAGATTAGCCTGTTCCGCAGACTCTTCCCGCGGCAAAAAAGTGCCAGCGTTTTCCGCCAGACGTCGAGTTTGTGGAACAGGCAAGCAATGGATTAGTTTCTGCATACCGACACACTTCTGCACAGATTCATTTCTGTTGAATTTTGTCAATTTTAGTTGATTTAACCCTAACAAAAAAAGTTGGTTTTGGAGCAAGATTTTGAGGCGGTCCCAATTGACGCCATTCGATCATGGAAAACCATTTTCAAAAATAACCGTTACCAGAGAACAGTACCGACTCGTACCAAGTTAACGATCTTGCAATTGATTGGTTCTTGCGTACGGTAGAAACCAATCAATTACATGTACGTTGACATCATAGACATCATTGCTGATATATTTCAGGCAAATTTATCTGATTTTAGACTCTTTAAATTAACGAATATAACTTTTTGTAAGTTAAAGATCATCTCTTAGTTTATGAGTTAAAAAATGGATTAAGAACATTCTAAAAACATTCCAACGTTCTGATAGATATAAAAGAATTAACTATTAGTTTTGTAATCATTTTTATTTTTAACCTTTTAATAGACCATTCACAAATACATGAAAACAAGGCGTCGGCTGTTCAAAGTAGAAAAATTGTTGCAATGCAATAGCTTAAATTTTGTGCAGGGACTTAAAGGAAGTTATTGCATTGCAACCAGTTTCTACATTGAGCATTTTAACACCTGGTATTCATGTATTTGTGAATGGTCTATGGATGGTCCCTTACGTCCTGATGCTCTCAATAGTGGAATATTTATCTTAATAAGTATGATATTTCGTTGGAGAGAGTATATTTGTTGCTACGTAGAGAATAAAGCGCCCTTAAATAAACCAAACGCCCAGCTAAATTTTCAGTACTCTCTCAACAAGTTTGAATATAACTGAAGCTGAAAACTATGCTCAAAACACAGATGATATACGGAATTATATTCAGGCTTGCTCAACACTATATTGTATATGCAGATGGAGTGCAACATTTGATGTAATTCATTTTTTATTTCTAATAGGTTTCCTTTATCCGTGTGTCCGCCATTGGACAAATCACAAAGAAGGTTGGCTTAAAGATGGCATTAACGTAAATAATAACGATATCAAATACGAGGTAAGGAGTCATACGATGAAGAGTGTTAAGTCAACGAGCTTGCAATTGATTGGTTTCTTCGGTACGATGCAAGCTCGTTGATTTAGCACTCTTTCCCTGGGAACAAATTTGGAGATGGTCCTTAAAGCTTTTACAGAACATATATCGTCCGCAGTAATCACTGTGGATGAGAGATTTTTGAGCATAGCTCTAGGCTTTATAGCCTGAATATATACTTAAAATCTCTCCTACGCAATGATTAGTTGTTCTTATTTAAGCAATGCGTTTGACCATGGCCTTCCCATTGATAAATATTTTACTCAGGCATTCTCTGAACTTCGATTTCAGTACCAGAATAACCCTGAGTGTAACCCAATGAAATACCTGAGACGTTATTTTATTTTCACCAATCACAATTGTGAGAATATTGATTGGATACACTTCTCCTTAGATACAATTCGCAACCTCGTCCCAGGGCTTCTTCTCTGAACGTGTAATTTGTTCTCACCAATTTAGACGTCAAACGAGAACACGCTCTGGTGATGAGGTTGCTTTTATACTATCAGCAGCAGAATAATTCATATAAGATCTCGTTCTTTTAGGATAAATTTGGTGCAGGTTCTATACATGTGTTTGCTGGTAGTGCTGCTCTCATTGGTACCGTACTATTGGCACCAAGAAAAGACCGTCATGGTAAACGATTCCCACCTGTTGGAGGAAATCTCACACCTGTATGTATATAGAGTTGGTCACGCAACGTCTTACTAACGTCAAAACGACGTCTTTGGAGGTTGATAATACGTCGCGTGCCGGTAGGGTTGTCAATTCTTCTAGAGTATTATTGTCGAAGAAAAAACGTAGGAAACACTCTGCAGTGTTTTTAAAACATGACCAAAAATCCGACAGGACAAGTAGTCTAAATGAATTTCAAAAAAATGTCATTCTGAGGTCTAGACATAAAACGACGTCTGTCTAATGATACCCTTCACTTCACCCTACCGGCACCGAAAAGACGTCATATTGATGCTGATAAGACGCTGTGTTTTCTACTTATCGTGTACATTATTTCTATTCCTCACTGCGCATTACACATTGTGATATGCCCAATGTATCTTATAAAATTCAAAGTTACGTCTATGACGCTAATAGTGAAATTACATCATGCACTTACAACGGCAAATATAAAACACTCACTTATCGTATAATAAACAAGTCTTACTTTTTCATAGTTAATTCTGATTGGTGGATTCCTAGCCATTGTTGGCATGATGGCGAAAAATACTTCAACAACACTGTCTCTAGTCAACAACATTCTAGCTGCTCAAGCAAGTGCTTTGGTTGCATATGCTTTAAAATTCACTGGTTTTTGTGGAGATCGATCGGGTACAAAGGCTTTAATTAATGGTGCTATAGCTGGTTTGGTAAGACAACGTCATCAATGCAATCCCTCTGTGGGCATGACATCAGATTAACGACGTCATTTTAACGTTAGTTTGACGGCGTGAGCCTGCTGGGGCTGTCATTGTTTTTATTTTTGACGAAAGCTGGTAGTAGCCAGGTAGTAGTCATATCTAAAAGCAAGTTATTTTCGATCGATTCTGTATGCAGAGTATTGCGATGGAGGAAAGTGACAGGTCAACAATCTTAAAATTGATTTGGTTAATTGACCAATGGTCGAAATAAAAGCAAATAATCTCTGTGGAAGAGTGGCTTGAAATTATGCTCCACAGTGATTATTTACTCTTATTTCGACTACTGTTGAGAATTCAGCCAATAGCATATCTATCCCAGTGGGAAAATCGTGTTCAAAGTCCGCAGTAAAGACGCTAGAACAACGTTGTTCGACGTTGTTCTAGCGTCTTTACTGCTGACTTTGAACAGGTTATCGCCCACTGGGTTGTCTTAAATTTTCCCTTTAATATTAGAACATTAAATAGCATAGGGAAAATATTCATTTATTTTGTTATAATCATTACCCCCTAAAAATATGGAACAGAACAAAAGAATGACTGTTAAAATATTGTACATACGGGTGACAATCTAGAATATTTCTTCAGGTTGGTGTTTCTTGTGCTGCTGGTGATTACCATCCATATGGTGGATTTGTTATTGGTGTTGTTGCTGGTTTAGCATACGTTGCATGGAGTTCCTTACTACAACTTTGTCACGTTGATGATCCAACCGATACAATTGCTGGTAAGATACCGCTGACGGCACACGGCGTCTACCAAGCACACAAAGACGTCGAAATGACGTCTTTTTGATGTTGATTAGACATGACGTGCCGGCAGGGAGAGTGTATTTGTTTCATCGCTCTTAAGTCGTCTAAAATATTCAAATCATCCAAATTTTCTGTAGCTACCAAGGAAAATTTTAGCTACTTTAAGAGGATTATTTTTTGCGAAGATTAAATTTTGCTTTTTTTTTTGGCAAATTCGCTGAAATAAGTACTTGTAAAACCTCTCAAATGCATCATTTCATAAAAATAAATTCACGCACAATTTAAGACGTGTAGGGGTTTATTCAGGTTTTTCTACAATAAGATTGTTGTTTTGCAAGAGGTGGATTGTTATCCATTGTTGTCCAAATCATCCAACATTGGAGCAGGTATAACCCAAGGGTTCTGGCGAAACAGACAACAAAAACCTTCTTCAAACCATTTGCATTTTAATCTTCCAAATCATTTTGTGTCTAGATTTGTCATTACATTTTCACAAGGAATACTTCAAGATATGAATGTAGCATTACACACAGGCTGGATAATACAGTAATTTTTTTTCCACTGTAAATAATTTGATAACTGCGTGAATTTACAATGTAAACAACAAACACACTCTTCTTCGCAGAGGCTTAGAAAGACAAGCGAGACCGTAAAAACGATGATCGGGGAAGAAAACAGAAGAATCCGGGATATTTCGGGGAATCCGGGAGATCTTAAAACCCTCTGTAAAAGAGAGTGCAACAAATATAACAAAGCAGAGCACGACAATAATTCAAAGTACTGTCAAATCAATTAAACTGTTTCATTGTTCAACCTGCATGGTCTGTACATTATACTGGGAGGAAATGGTATTTATGTGAAAAATCTACAAGAACGTTGACTCAATAATCTTTTCTTTTTTCTTAGTTCATCTTGGTGCTGGTTTATGGGCCGTGCTTGCTGGTCCTTTGTTTACAAAAGATACTGGATGTTTCTACAACTCGGATAAAATAGCCTTTCAGATATTTGGCTGGCATTTACTTGGTGGCGTAGCTATATTTGTGTGGACTGGCCTCACTCTCTTTCTTGTTCTAATCGTGTTTGTATGTACAAGAGTAGTTAGATATCGCAACCGTAATGGTAAGTACACGTCTCCGAAATATTTTAAAAGGTTAAGCGAATCCTGTCGGCACACATCGGACCAATGTTGAAACAACGTCAAAACTAATATGTGTCTTATTGTTGATTTCCACCAGGCAAAACATTCGCTGCAAAAGTCAAAAGAAGATATTTCATTGGTATAAATTGAAGCCACAACCAATTAAATGTCTTCTTTTGGCTTTCGCAGTGAATTATTTACCTGGTGGAAATCAACCCGAAGGTACATGATTATCGTTATTATTTTCTCTACAATATAGCAACGGAAATGGGTCTTGATGCATACATACACAAGGAACCAGCGTACCCTGATCGTGATCAATATACACCAGATCTTGAAAATGGAAAGATTCTTGATGACCTGATGGACACGAAAGCTACTAAAGGTGGATACGCAATGAACGGAGCCTTCGATAATCCACGTGCATCAGCTAGGCCGCCCACACACCAACCAACGTTAGAGTATAGAAATGAACAGCAGTGGAAACAGGCTAAATATTAAACGCAAACAAAATTGTATCAACACGACCGCTTTACGTAACCGTCTGTGTTCTTGGTAAAAACTGCGGAGTTTTAAGTTCGAGCTAATAGTATCTATGTGGAAAAATTGATTGGTTTCTTCCTAAAAAAGTAGCCAATCAAATTCAAGATATTAATTCATTCCATGTAGATACATTAACTACATTTTCAAATATTATACAGTAAAGAAACGCTCCTTCCGCATAAAACAGTAGATTTTATAAACGAAATTCAATAAAAATTTGTATATTTGGTTTGCCTTATGTCAACCTCAATCCTAGCACTAATTCTCTAACCATTCTCACATGTTGAATGAAAGCCCTGGGATTGAGGTTGTTCATTTGTTATATTTATTATGATTTGATTCTTAATCTTTTGTAACAATGATGAAGAATACTATATAGTTTAATACTATTTTCCTTTAAGATACCTTAAGGCAAGCTCGTCCCCAGCTCCTTTTGTCTTTTTTTTATTTTTCTCGGCGAGAAAAATAAAAAAAAGTCAAAAGGTGCTGGGGACGAGCTTGACCTTAAGGGTATTCATTTCCGCGGGTCCAAAAATAGTGATTTAGCGTGGTTGAGCCCATCGTGGAATTTTCGCCGAACAATAAATAAAGTAACAAATATTTTGTTCTTTGACCCCCTGATAGTTCAAGTTTTATTATATAAATCTTCCTTTAAAATTAATATTGAAGGGGGTTTATGTTATCAAAAATAAGAAAAATAATATTTGCTAACATAACTTCAAAATCATAACCAGAAAATTTTGAGTCTTAAAATTATCAGAAAGTGTCAAAATGAGCGATTCTTTTTTCTGAAAATGGAAAATGCTTGGCCAAACAAGATGGCTGCCACACAGTGAATGAAACAAATAATTTCCTAAAACTTCTATCACTTCCAAAATTCGTTCCCAGAGGAGAAGAATGCTGAATCAACGATCTTGCAATTTATTGATTTCTTCGTGAAACCAATCAATTGCAAGCTCGTTGACTTAACACCCTTATTCTCTGTATAAAATATGTATATAATTGTACGGTTATTATAACGCTTGTTAGGAATAAAACTCTTTATTGTAACGCTTGTTAGGAATAAAACTCTTTATTGTAAAAAGTATAATTTAGTACATTTAGTTGCCTGTTATCTATCTCTAGCCCGATATGGCAAACTAACGAGAAGGTATATGGTCAAGTCTGAATACAACTGACGAACATCACCTGTGGAGGAGTGTTTTTTGAGTATATGTTTCAGCGTTATAGCTAAAAAAACATACTAAAAAACATTCCACCACAAGTGATGACTGGCAGTATACCTTAAAAGTCTTAATTTTCGCGGGTTTTTAATTTCGCGGAGGCCAAAAAAAACACTTTTAAGGGTTTTAAATTTCGCGAATTCGGAATTTTCGGAAAATTTTCGCGGGTTTTTAATTTCGCGAATCGTTCCAAAATAGAAATATTTTACTCAAGACACTGGGGTTTAGAAAAGGAT
>JAULBZ010003912.1:0-15600 GCA_032360805.1 Neoturris breviconis
ATTATATCTCCACTAATATTCATTCTTATGGAGTCAAATCTTCAGAATATGTTACTAGCAATATGAACTTTCATCTAAACTACAGAAGAAAAAAATTTAAAAAACATCTAAGGGTGATTTTGTACCTTTAAGCCTAAAGCTATGCTCATAAATCAATCCTCCACAGTCATTATTTCTTCTTATATATAAGTTATTACTTAAATCATTACTTCAGGCGACAACACCCCATGTTTCGTGCCAGTAGAACCATGCTCTGAAGTTGTATTGGAATTACTAATACTGTAGTTCGAGTCCATTACACAGTTTTCAATATCGACTTTGCTTTTTACAGGAGAGAAGTAATACATTGGGTTAACACTGTTTATATTTAACGATTGTCCAAGTTCCCGTAGAGAAGTTTCGACTTCATCCACGTTCAATATAGCTTTTATAGAACCGTTACTAAAATCGGGATAATGGATTACTTCAGCAATAAACTTGGAAAATTCTTTTAAACACGTTGCTTTAACTGAATCTATTTTCGTCCCTTGAATTGGATCGCGGAAAGATTTTTCTAACCAGAACGAATCTGTGCACGAATATAAACAAAAACACAGATTTGGGTAAACAGGTAACAAAGGTAAACTGTCCACAATAACCGGACAACACGTTATTCGATTGGACCAACGATGTTTTAGTAACGCGGTATTGAATTCTTCCATGCATACTTCATCATTCACATACATTGCAGATAACAGAGGCACAATAACTTTCGCTTTTTCCAGCATGTGTAACCGCTCCTTGCCGTGTAAACCATGAGAAATCGAAATGTTGGGGAAATTCAATTGTAGTTCCTTTAAAAGAAATTCTGCGTAGTCGCCTTCAAGTGGATGAAAACTGAGAAATATATCGCTTTCTTGGTTTTGGGGTGTATGGAAGTTTTTAATATCCAAATATTTCGTTTGTAAGTAAGGTTGTTGTCTTCTGTAATTTAATTTTCTCCAACTACTCATCAATGGTTTGATAGCTATGTTGCTGTTAGTATCAATAAAATCTGTCTCTAGAAGAAAAATATCACGAGTTTTGTACAGTGCCTGAAATAAGAGCAAATAATAATTGTGGAACTTTATAACCCGAAACTATGCTCAAAATCACTCTTCCACAATTATTATTTTTTCGAGCACTGTATGTTACAAAGCAAGCCTAAAAATAGCTATCAGATATATATTTCCACTTTACTTCCATCGCTGAATATTCTTAATGCAAACAAAAGATTCGCAGATCAGCATACACGAATCTAGATTTCACAGAACTGATTGGCCGAACCAAAACTACTGACCTAGTAGGTCTACTACATTCATGTGACATATCAAAATGAAATAAATCTATTACCTACGACAAGACTGACAGTCTTAATAAGCGCATGAACATCCACAGTATCTGTAAAATCAAACAAAGGTATCTCTTTGCACCATATTGGTTGTTCTTTCATTGTTTCAATACACGCTTGAATTGCTACAGATTTGTAACTTTTATCACGATGGAGAGATAAAGCAAGATTGAACTCATCCTGGCATACTTTTGATAAAATATAGGATGGAGACATCAAGGCAACAAAAACTTTTGATTTTTCTAAAAAACAACAATACTTTTAGCATGACTGAGAACGTGGCGACTCGGTTTCACCCGATTTAATTGAATAACTTACACAAAGAAGTGGGGAGGAGAGGGGTTTAAATGCCCCCTATCTCACTTCGGAACTACAAAGCCTGGAGAGATGGAACTTGTCACGATTCTAGTCTAACAGAAGGTCTTGTAAAAAATGTATATATGCTGGTTGATGTCAGTACTTTTTGCTATGACGATTTTTCTACAAAGGAAACAACAACAGTAGCTTTCCGTCAGAGTTTTAAGGAATCTATCCATTAGTGTTCGGTAGAAATTTGAGGTTGAAACCTTAAAAAAAACGGAAGAAATCGGGGAAAATGGGCGAGGCATTCCACAAAAATTGACACGAATATTCCACAAGTTGTGTTCAAAAGTTCAAGTTAATTCACTGTTTCATCTAATTATTCCAGTTTTTATACAGGAAATAATAGGAAATTGAGAGATTTCCGGCGATGCCTAATAACTAAACAACCAATGACACAATTAGGAAAGTCCAAATCAGTAACAAGCTCATTGATATAGCACTATCCGTTATAAAGCTAATTCGCCTGATGCCAGGTTTTATTTAAGGCTGCTAAAATTACTATTTTTGAAAGATTTGTGGACTGCATGTCATACACGCACCATTTTTATAAACAACTTGGCTCCCGTACTGAAAGTTGCGAAAATTTTACGAATTCTGAGTATCATTGCGTATTGCGTATAATTTTTACGTTCTGCGCGAAAAGGTTTCCAAAGATTTCCGTTTTTTTTTAAACACATCACTATCACTAACCAGCTTCTGCAAAAAGAAATAAAAAAAAACTAATTAAAGTATTGAAAGTAGCCCACCAAACCGAGCGAATTTAAAACAGAGCAAATATGATTTGCATACACACATTATGCATCATAGCATCATGTATATATATAATAAATAAAAATAGAGAATAACCTAATATAGGAAAATGCTATATGTATAAGTTAGTACTCAGAGTTTCATGCTGTCTCCAGCAATCTGAGTACTAATATAAATTGTTTTTCTTCGCCTGAAAACAATTAATTGCCATATTGCTCTATACATATATTGAGCATTCTATGTACGTGTGTGTTTGTTTGAATTTTGAGTGCCCTAGCGTAACTTTAATAGCCCTAATGTTAAGAGTGATGCTTCCCTAGTGCTAACGTTGATCACGGCACTCTGGCTTATTGTTTAAAAACGTGCCCTAATGCTATTGCCCTAATGCCAACAGTGTAAGAGTGCAGAATTCGTTCAACGTGGAGCTTGTTTCTCAACTGACGTCATTCACTCTCCATCTTTTAAATGTTTAGGAGATGGCTGATCTACAGGGAACAAAAGCAAGTTAGCAACACATTTTCAGCAACACATTTTGTTTTCAGCAACACATCTTTTGGAAAACAGTAGAGCAAAGGAAAATTTATTTCTGATTCAAATTCTTATTCCAGCCATCTACAGATTAATTATAAGAAACTTACGATTCGAGCGATAACGAACTTATTTGTTTCTTCAAAATACTCAAATGGTACAAAATAACAACTGTAAAGAATTATTTTTGTCATAATAAGTAATATCCACGAGAAAAAGATATATGGCTGTTTCTTACAGTTTGCAAATTTCAGTTATGTTTTTCTTATTTTTTTAACCTAAATTCAGTTCTATTTCTTATAAAGCCGTTTCTTATAAAGAAGAGTGTTCTGCGACTCTTCATCGCATAGGAAAATTTCGCAATGCGTGAAAATCTAAGCAACTTTAAACTATACCACACGTCAATTAGTTTCCAAACCATCAGCTTCTGTAACGTAACTTTTGTAATTTAATTAGTAGCACGGTAAAGCAGGAATTTGTTAAATACGACTACGTAAAAGTTAATGACGAACGTTTTTGTTGAGGTTTTGTATGTTTGTTACGTGAACGTTTTTTAGTACAATTCATAGTTCATAGCTAAGATGACTCTACTATATGAAAATCCTGTGTTGTATATTCTGAGATATAGCAAATAAATAAGGTTATTTTCATTTGAGCGAAGTGAATTAGAAAATAAGTTAAATTAATTTAATTTTATTATAAAATAACAAAACGTTTTTTACTTCTAATTTGCCATGGGAATAATTAAATATTAAAATCATTAACTGACATCACTTATAATAAATAATAAAATAATAAAAGTTTTATAGTTCCTAAGTGCTTTCATTAGAAAGCACTTAGAATTATAAAAGTTTTATTAGCAATGTTCACATTATATATTAATTTCAAAATTGAAAAAGGAAGCTTCCCAAAATCAAAATAGAGACTTCAATTCTTCAAATTATAAATCACTTATCATCCTGTGGTCAGTCTCATAGAAAATTATTTTTCAAAAAGTTTCTAAATCCAAATGTAATTCTGGTCAAATCCTTATTAACAGTGAAATAATAAAAAAAAAATTCTAAGTAAAGAAAAATCATAAATTGAACATTTTGGTGTATGTGGTCAAAATCTCATAGAAATCAAAAATATCGATAAAATTCTTGAAGTCCAAATGTGACTCTGGTCAAGTCCTTACTAACAGAATTCAAAAAAAAAACAAAAGTCAACAAAAATCATAAATTGAATATTTTGGTGAATGTAGTCTCCACTTTTGAAGAAATCCGTTTTTCGCCGATAATTGGTCCCCGAGTCGACGAAATTGAAACAAATTTGGCCAGCAGTCTCGTAATATTGCCTAGGATGCCATAACCAAATTTCAGAACGGCACTACGCTTTTTCGGTCCATTGGCCTGAAAACTCAAAGTGAACCCTTTTTGCCCAAAACTCGGGACCAATTGGCAAGCCCTTCTAGAATATCGCCACAAATGCTGGTACCGGAATTCAAAATGCTAGCCGAAAACTAATATCAATAGCCCATTTAAACTTCGTTTGGTGGGCTAAAAATAATGTAATTAATCATACTTTTATAGAAAAAGAACTGTCTTTTGTACATACACATAGCCACACCTTTGCTAAAAGGTTAATAAAGTATCAATTCTTTGTTCAGATAATGAATTATTATCTTTGTATGTGCACTGTTTTCAAAAATACATTATACTAAACTGACCTACTGACACATGCATAATTTGCATTTCTAACCACTGAAATTGAAATGTTAATCTTTTATCCTTATATTGTTAAAATGCTCTGATAGATTTGTTTTATAATGAAATTGTAAAAGAGAAATGTTTCAAAAATTAAAATTGAGCATAAAAACCAAACCAAAAGGATGTCTATGGCAGATAATGGATAAAAAACATAAATGTTATTTTTTTATCATAACTCTGTCTCAGTGCCAAATTGCCAGACAATTTTCAGGGGAGGTTAATAATGACTATATAACTGACTACTTGGCCAAGTCCCATGTGAAATTACGAATGATGGGCCAAGTTTGAAAAAAAAATCATTTTAATGATTTTTAGGATGTCCACAATATTGTGCCTCATATTTTTAAACATGTCCCAGATTGCTTATAAAAGATTTATCTACCTACCTATGCTTTCAAACAGCTTCATTTGCCAAGAACATCCAGTCCTCAATTCAGCCATATCGAAAAATATCTTCCAATCAGGTCTGACAGCGTAGACACTCTTTACAATTCTTTTAGCTAGTTCAATGTCGTCATGTGAATAAGATATGAAAATCTCGTAATTCTTTGCACTCCTAATACATTCACTATGTACACTTTCGTAAAGTTCTTGAAACGTTTTATGTTGAAATATCTCTCTCTCTTTTATTACATCTCTGTTATTATTTAACCACCAAATAATCTTTTGTGCAACAGACAGCAAAAATAAATCATCTGTGTGGCTAAAATATAATGAATATCGTTGTAGCTGATGTGTAAATTTCCTTATCATCCAACTCGATGAACATTGGTCAATTAGACCTCCCTCCTCATCCCAGCATTGATAACCTCAACCTGTATTCACAATATTTGAGTCCCATTAAACATTTTATTAGAATAAACTTCTATATAAAAGAATGCGCTAATGTATTTAACATCAGCTGTCGATCAAAATCCCCTTCCTCTCTCCTATGATTTCAAACTAGCTACAGGAAACCTATAAAGCATACCGTAATAAATCTTCCCAGTAAAAGGTGCGGTTTATTAAAGACCTTCTAAATTCACAGCATTATTATGTAAAACATAAACGATGTGCACACATTTTGAAAACTGAGTTAAAAAGTATTTACACTTTGATTTATGAACCCAACTCAGGAAAGTTGAGGCCGGTTCAAATTTCTCATTTTTAGCCCGCACCACTTGCGATACTTCAATTTTTAACGTTAATACTTTGGTTTCAAGTTGCTTAAAAGGGTAAAAGAATTTTAAGAAAATTGAATGACATCTGAAGTTGAAAAAATATAATTAAAGGCTTTGGTCAATTATGGAGCGGAAATGTAGATTATATCGGGTAAACACTTTATCAAGATTAAAATCAAAGGCATGGTATTGAAAATAGCCCACCAAACCAAGTGAAAGTTAAACCTAAGCATGTAAATATGATTTACAGACACACATTACACAGTGTTTGAAATATGTCTTTATTAAGAGGGTAAAGTTTCAGAACCAATAAACAATTAGAACAACTTTATCAACGTAAAATTATGTCAAGTGAAATTTCATATCAAGGATAAACACATAAATGGTACATGGCATTAGAATTTCATATCCTTATTAGGTTGATAAAGTTTCAAATCCTATAAACAATTGGAACGCCTTTATCAATGTAAAAATAATATATATCAAATCATTGTGGAGGAGAATAGTGAAATTTCATATCATAGACTGAAGCAATGCTCAAAAATAATTGCATACACATATTATATAACATACATCATTACACATATAGCATTTTATACCATGTATAATAAAGTATATTTTAACTTATAAACATATTATATTTATGTTGTTCTGTGGGACTATAAACATGAATACAATTTAATAAAAACATGGTTTCTATTTGTAGTGAACTTGTGACATTTAACTACATATTAGGCATAACATCTAATAAAAGGTGGTTCTCATCATCTGTTGTTAAAAGTAAAAATAAAGTTAATAAGTATAACAATGCAACAAAAGAATACAGTTCCTTAAATTAAATTAACTTTATTTTATTATAAAATAATAAAATGCTTTTACTTCTAATTCAAAATAGGAATAATTAAATATAAATTCATTAACTTAACATTACATTGATAACAAAACTTTTACTTCTAATTCACAATGGGATAATTAAAATATAAATTCATTAACTTAACATTACATTTATAATTAAAACATTTATAGCTAGTTGTAAGTGCTTTCTAATCTTCATGTGATATATAAAAATTGAAGGAAGCTTCCCAAAATGGAGACTTCAATTTTTGAAATTTTAAAAATTATTTTTATAAAAAATATCACTTTTGATAATCTCAAAGAATTGGGGAGGGAGCTTCCCCAAAATATAAAATGTCTGCCAAAAAGATTCATGGTCAAAGTCTCATAGAAAAAGTATTTTTTTAAAACATTTTCGAAGTCTAAATGTGATTCTGGTTAAATCCTTATAATTAGTGAAAAAAGTTTTATATCAATATTGAAAGATTGCAAAGCGTGAGCGTGCCACCATGTTTGCCAGCAATATTTTTAAGACAGACAGGCAAGCTGGCAGAAGAACACAAGCAACAGGCAAAGACCAAACTGAGAAATAGGCAAAGGAATTTAGATTCCCAGCAGAGGAAAGACCTAGGATAGGTAAGCATAGGCAGAAAAGCAAGGGAGGAAATGGGCGAAAGAAAGGCAACAAAGCCAAGGCACCAGAATAAGAACCATAGACAAAGGAAAGGCAGGTGGGCGAATGAAAAGCATCAGTGCCAAGGCACCAGACAAAAGGGAAAGGCAACAGAGCCACAGGCAACAGGCAAGGACCTATCAAAAGACCCAGCAGAGGAAAGGCAAAGGGTTGGAATCAGTACCATCAAATTTGGTTTAAGTTTTGGCCAGAATGTGGAAAAATAATGGTCCGAATTGCAAGCCCCTAGGTATAGGCGAGAACAATATGCAACGACAATTTGCAATTACTCCAAACTATGTTAATATAATCTAAAAACCTTTGAAAAACGTCAATCTCGCTCCGAGTGTGCCTTGCCTTCTTGACGGAGGAGATAAAAAGAACTCCGGTCCTTGTAATTTTTCAAAAAATAAGGACTTTGGGAACAAGATTGTCGCTATAAAAGCCTGCCATAGGTAAGCTTATTTGTGGATAGACATGCTGTGACTATAAATGTTTAGCAAGTGAAGAACTCGTTATCAAATATAGTTTTGAGCGAGGTCAATTAGGATATGTGAGCCTTCACCTAAAGTTCTCACCACTTTTAAAGATAATTCAGCCAAATTACCTCTCAAACGCCACAGAAATCAACCTTCGTATAGGTCTATTTTCGGAAAACATGAAGGGAATGTAAATCACTTTTCACACTAAAGCGTCTTACTCTGCGAGATAATAAGAATATGCAGGATATTTCAACTGAACAACCTAGAACCCAAGTTTCTTCTACTAATGCACAGCAACGTTGTTCGTCAGTAGCTCTCTTTACGGCATAAAGATACGACAAATAAGTAGTATTGGGTGAAAATGTTACACAGTAAGTTATGGCAATACATTATTCATACAGGAATATACATGACCGTGGTTTTCGTTAACGTTGTTCAACATTATACGTCGTAATTTTCTTTCTGCATAGGAATTTTTTTTTTTGTGTCATACGTTGTTTGTGTATTTTATTTCTTTGTTATGAATATTTACAATTTTTAAAATAACTTTATAACAATGTAATTGAAAGAATAAAATTTGACATTTCCTCCGTACAGTACTATCATAGCATTTTCATTTGAATAGTTTTAAAACATTTTGTTGTCAAGCAAAAATGTTTCTGTAAAAGGTTTTATGACACGAATATTAGCAATAATGCTTTACGGTACGAGTATTAATATAGTTTTAATAAAAATGATATATAAAAAATATGCATTCACAATTACACAATGACATATAAGAGATAAAGCTCTACTGTTGTGTGAGATTTCTTTATTCCTCTTCAGTCTCTCTCCTTCCCCAACACAGAATAAAACTGCCAACAAATAAACATTTGGACTAGTGCAATATTTAAGTAAAAGAGGGTCTAGCTAGACACACCAAAATACATCCACGGACTATTGATGAGCACAAACAATAAAACAAAACGAAAGAGAAATCAAACTGATAGTGGGGGAGGGGTGATGACCAGGAAGAAATCCAGTCCAGAAATGAATATAAACGTAGACAGAGATGTCAAGAAACCAATACAAGTATAAATGAGTAGAAACACCAATGTATACATGGCATAGCTAGTACCAAGCACAATGCTAGCAAGATAACAAACAGAAAGATAAAAACACTCTTACTAGCTATCGAGCTAAAGAGAAGCTAGCAAAACTTCTTTCATTGACTTGACTTTGCTTTTGCTTTAGTGTAAACAAGATTGCTTCCGTAACACGACAACCCAATTCGTGCATTGTTCACACAAAACAACCAATTAAC
This sequence comes from Neoturris breviconis, assembly GCA_032360805.1. NCBI lineage: Eukaryota > Metazoa > Cnidaria > Hydrozoa > Anthoathecata > Pandeidae > Neoturris > Neoturris breviconis. The sequence continues at coordinate 9,211 of JAULBZ010003912.1, forward strand.
AAAGCTACCATGAAACAGGCAAAAAGTTTGAGTCAAGATGGTAGCCTAATTTTTCTCTCCTTGTCGTATGAATTTTTTCACAGATCCTACCAAATGAGTGCCACAAATGCGAAGCTCACTGCGCTTGATTCTTTTTGCTTTGCAAAAATTTCAACTATTTAACTTTCTGGTATAACCTCTGGGCGAACCTTTCATTGAATGTGGACAAAGTCTCATAGAAATCAGAATATGTTGTGGCTAAAGTCTCATAGCAAAATTCACAAAAATGTCTAAGTCAACTATTTAACCATTGGATGTAACCTTTCACTTAACCTTTTACTGAATGTGGTCAAAACCTCATAGAAATAACATTTTTGAAAATTTTCCAAGTATCCACTTTTAAAAAAATCCCTGTTTCGCTGATACTCAGATAAATTGTAAAATATTCTGCCTGCGGTCTCGTAATACTGCCTAGAATGCCATATCCATATTTTAGAACGATACCACGCATTTCCGGTTCATTGGACCGAAATTGCAATTTGGACCCCTTTTTTGCCTAAAACTCAGGACCGAGTGGACGAAATTAAACGATTTTTGGCAAGTCCTTCTAAATTATCGCCACGAATGCTGGTAACAAATTTCAAAATGGTAACACTTCGAGAACATGATCTATCAAGAAAAGTGGGATGTTGCAGCCGTTGCAAAGTGATTTGATTAAAAATACGGTCACTTCCAAATAAATGATGACAGTGTAAATTTCGCGGTAATAAACTTTCGCGGATTCGAGAATTAGATATATTTCGTGGGAATAAACTTTCGCGGTTTGCAATTTTAATGATAAAAAATTCAATCGTTTCGAACGTTTTAGATCGACACTAAATGTATAAAATGTGTAATGTAAAAGAAAAGAGATGAAAAACGACAAAAAATGATTTTTTAGATTTTTTTCGCGGAATAAACTTTCGCGGATTCGAGAGTTTGATATATTTCGAGGGAATAAACTTTCGCGGTTGACCAGTTTTAGCGTGTTTTACGGAAGAAACTTTCGCGGAAATTGGGGTTAAATTGCCACGAAAGTTTTTTCCCGTGAAAGTTTCTTCCCTTAAAGTAACCATTTAGGGAGTAGACTGAATTTTTGCACTAACCAAGGTGCCTCTTATATTGATATTGCGTTTGGTGGCTAGTAACGGGACTGGTCCAACGACATTTAAGACATGCATGATAGCTAGGGGTTTTGGTCATCATGGGGAATGCAGAAGATGAGGATCCTATGTGTGGTGGGTTCCCTAATGAGTGGCTGGCTTCTAAGAAGGACTTGGCATTGGGAGAGTCTTGATATTTGGCGTAAGTTGCCTTTCATAAAAAAAGGTTTGGGAATAAATGATAGACATTTTAGTGGATAGGGGATGAAATGAGTCAAAATGGAGTAAGGCAAAGGTGTCTGTAGCTTTGGTATAGAGTTTCCTGTCCTCACCCACATGGAAACAGGTGTCAAGGTAATTAATTTTGGTTTTGGAATATTCAACAGTAAATTTGATGGTGGGGTGAAAGTCGTTTTCTTCTGATCCAGTGAAAATGAAGAAAGTAACATCAATGAAAAACATGGTAGCTTTGATTAAAGGGAGTATTTTAGATATTTTGAATTTGCCCATATAGACACGGGGGAGCACATTTATGTATCTGTTGGTAAAATTTTTTTAATGTTTTGTTATAATGCTTCCAAAATGTCTCTAATTCCTTCATCCTGAGGGATGTTTGTGTAGAGTGATACTACATCGGATGTGGCTAAAAAAGTATTCTCAGTGTCAAGAATAGGTCTAGAATTTGTGTGATAAAATCTTTGGTCTCCCTGATATAAGACAGTAAAGCTTTCATGACTGGCTGTGATAAGTAGTCTATAAATTTTGAAAAGTTCTCCGTGGGTGAGTCATATGCCGATACAATGGGGCGGAGCAGAATGTCTATTTTGTGAATTTTGAGTAGACCGTACAAGATCGGATTTCTGGGTGGATAGTTAGGTTCCAGAAATGTGCAAATCTCTTTTGTGATTGCATCTTTGGATAGTAAATATTTGATAATATCAATGACTTCATGTGCAATGCTAAGGGTGGGGTTAAATTCAAGTTTTTGGTAGTTTTTAACATCACTAAGTTGGACCATGACTTTGGATATGTAGTCTTGTGTATTCATAATGACCAAGCTACCTCCCTCGTCTGCTGGCTTGAATGTTAGTAGGTGATGATTGTTACTTAGGGAGTCAAAAATACAATGTTCAACTGGTAATAAGTTGTCTGTACCTAGTTGGGTTAGTTTAGATTCGCAATGTATCTCTCAATGTTTTGAAAATATGTGTTAAACAATTGAAACACCTTTATCAAGGTAATATTATAATCATTTCACTGTGGAGCAGTGAAATTTCATATGAAGGATAAACGCCCAAATTTTGCATGGCATTAGGATTTCATGTTCTTATTAAGTTGATAAAGTTTCAGTTCAAATAAATAATTGGAACACCACTATAAATCAATGTGGAGGAGAGTGGTGAAATTTCAAATCATAACCTAGAACAATGCTCAAACATCACTCCTCCATAGTAGATATGAATTACATATACATTACGCATCATAGCATACACCTATGTTATAGTATTATGATATCTATACATAGGGTGGTTTTTGCTAGCCCTACTATTAAAGTTTTATAAATCCATTTGATATAATATAGGATGGTTTTAACTAGCTGATGTTATAAAGCACTAGAGAATATAACAATATAACAGAAGAATACATTTTCTTTATTATTCATTATCTTTTTATAAGATTTCTTTATTATAAAATCTTCCTCTGTTGAATTGTGTATTGTCATTATAATATTACTAATTTAAATTGGGAATCATTATATTTTCATAAGATTCTTTTATTAAAAATATCTTTCTCTGTTGAATTGTGTATTGCCATCATATTACTAATTTATATTGGGACTACTCTTAGTATTAATAAACTAAGGGGATATATAATAGTTATTTCGAAATTGAAGGAAGCTTCCCAAAATACAAATGGAGATTCTAGAAATTTGTTTTAATAACAAATATCACTTATTATCTCAAAAAATTATTATTAGTATTTTATTTCCAACAACAGTGGAAAAACTATTTTTTCCCATCACCTTTACACCTGATATGGATACCATTATGACTTTGACTGTCATAGGATGCTGTTTCGCTTTTCAGTCGCTGAATTTCAAACTGAACAACTCTCATCGGTTCAAATTGGAAGCTAAGTGTTTCTAAAATGTGTATCCTATGAAATTTGTCTGTCTCTGTCCAAGAGTGTCAGAGAGTGCCTTCTTCTTGCTTTGTTATATTGAAATTAAGGGCACATTCATTTCAGACATGGTTTGGAAACCGCCAAACCAGTTTGCAAACTGATACATTTTTTTTGGTTTGGTTTGATTGGAACTAAAATCAGTTTGCAAACTATCCAAACCTGGCTCCTACCTAGTTTGATTTCAGTTTGTACAAAACCGTTTTGTTTTTTTCGAAATTGGTTTGAAAATTACGTTGCAAACATCTACCATTATGAAACTTTGAAACTTTTAATTTATTGATTTCTTTATTAATCTGCATGGAAACGTTGTATAACGATGTTGACGCTATATCAACAGAGGATATTGCATTGTAAGATAAGACTTGCTTGCTGTTTGGTTGAACTTGTCAAATCAATGAGCAATCAAGACAAAACAAATGGCTAAGGCTTTGCAAAATAAAGGTAAATTTTTATTCTTTTCAGTTTGCAAACCTAGTTTGAATATTCAGTTTGCAACTTTAAACTAGTTTGCAAACCAGTTTGCAAACCATGTGTGAAAAAATGCACCTCAACTTTTGGAAGTATATCCATACCATTGGATAGCACTCCACCACAGGTGATATCCAGCAGTTATATTCAGACTTGATTTATATGAATATTCTCTCACCTTAATCTACAATCAATATGTTGTATTGAACTCATATATGTAGGTATATGGATAATATCTTTCACATACAAAGGTAGAAGATAATCGCGATTCATAGTATGACTGCAACACAGTGCCACGTTATATTCATCTATACATTGTGAATCAGACATAAAGTTTGGTGAAAGAATGACAACAACTCTTGCACAAGTCACCATCACCTAAATAAAAATCAACAATCTGCAGTTATTTTAAATTAAATTCCAAACTGTTGATTTTGGTCATGTGACATTGATTACTGCAGTTTAGCAAATGAATTGTTAGAGATTTCCTTGAGTTTGTGAACATTCCCTGAGTAAAAATATATCCCTGAGTTTGTCCAGAGTGTTTACAAACTGACACAGACTACTAAAACTATACAAGTTCTCTATGAAGGCAAACAGCAATAACATTTTTTATTATTTTGCAACCTTGTTACCTCATTCCGAACTATCTTTGTATAGAAAAAGCACTCTCTTAACATCGTTCCTCGAGCACTTCAAAAAGCAGTGGGAAACATTAAAAGCGCTCTGGGCATTGCTTATCAAAGTTTTGAAATTAAACCTTCTAGAAACTCTTTCACATACCAGTAATTTAAAGATTGCGGAGCGTGGTACCACTATGTTTGCAAGCGAAATTTTAAGACAGGCAAGCCGGCAGAGGAACATAGGCAACAGACAAAGACAAGACTGAAGAATAGGCATAGGAATTTAGATCCCCAGCAGAGAAAAGGCCTAAGATAGGCAAAAATAGGCAGAGAAAAAGGGGCTAAGGAATGGAAACCGAGCCAAGGCCCCAGATAAGGACCAGAGGGAAGGAAAGATCCCCTACAGAGGCAAATGGGCAAAGGAAAGGCATCAGAGCCATATCTAAAAACCACATGCAAGGAAAGAACCCCAGCAGAGGCTCCTCCATCATCTGAAGAAGATTGAGGTTTTGTGTAATACGTTGTATTATAGAAATATAGAAATATCGATCAACTGAATCTCTTTGTTATCAATACAACTTTTGAATTAACTTTATAACAATGAAATTATAATAGAAATAGAAATAGAATATAAATTTACATTTCGTCCGTGCAATACAATAAAAATTTTATTTGAATGTAGTTTAAAACATTTATTTTCATGAATATTTCTATAAAAGAATGACAGGAGTATTGTTATAATAATAATAAATAATAAAAATATGTATATACATGATGACCCAAACAAACTGGTGAATGGATGGTCCCAAGATGGTAGACTAGATTTTTCACTGAGCTAATGGAAATTTTTTCACGATTGCTGCCAGCAAATGCAAAGCTCGCTGTGTTCGCTTCTTTATGCTCCGCAAAAATTTATCTATGAGGGGGGTCTCTAGATTGGCTAAAACAGCCACTGCCGAAAATTTCCAGCGTGTTTATGAAGTTATAAAAACAATTATTTTCTCCAGGAACTGGAATGATATAAGACAAACTATCGATTTCCAAGTTATTTTGACAAAGAAAACGGGACTTCTGTAAGACAAACTATCGATTTCCAAGTCATCTTAACAAACGAAACGGGATTTATATAAGACAAACTATCGATTTCCAAGGTATTTTAACGAATAAAACGGAGCTTATATAAGACGAACTATCGATTTTAACATTGTTTTAGTTGTAAGTCATTACGATAATTTTTACGTACATGTGAGTAGGACTAAGTCATTACGATAATTTTTACATACATGTGAATAGGACTTTAATAAACTTATTGTTATATAACTATGAAAACATGAAATAAACATTCTATTTTGAATAGATGTCTAGACATATTATTTTCAAATCCTAATTTATCTAAACTGGTAAACAAGTGTGCTTTTTTATGCCTATACTAACTGTTTATGAGGACATTACTGGAGAATATTGACTGATGTCAAAGTATAACCCAAGCTTGCGAGGGCTATACGTGATGGAAGTCAATATTCTCCGGTAATGCCCGAAATAAACAGTTAGTATATGGATTATTATCCGTGTTTACTTAATTAAAGAGAGACTGTATGAGGGAGAGTAATGAATGACAATCGAATATCACGCAACGAATAAATATCATTATGCAACACTTAAATGATTCGAATATTACAACAACAATAAATTACATTCGAAAATACATTTTAAAAATATACATTTTTATAAAACATTTAAACTTGGTGTTCGTTTCAAACATGTTTTTTTAGTAAATTCAAATTTATTATGTTCAAAAAGGCAAATCACTGGCTGTCTTCTTCTATTATTATTCGTCTTCGTTTACAAGTATTAGAATTTTGCGAAGAAGAAGGAGATGAAGTTTTGATATTTATGTTGAAAATACAGTTATTTATCGTAGCTCCTTGAAAAATTGGGGTGATAGGGTTCCAACTTTGCATCATTTGTTGTTGAATATTTGCTGGGATTATATT
>JAULBZ010003913.1:0-15600 GCA_032360805.1 Neoturris breviconis
GGCGTCCAGTGTTCCCCGATCTTGTCTCCGGATGAGTTCGAGCATGCGCAATGACATTTACTATATATATATATATAAAATTACTACTAATGTTTTGGAATTGGGTATAACAGGGCTTAAAATATTAACAACCGATCATCACTCATTACAAAAATCTCTCCTCCACAGCAATGACTGGCTGTCATTTCATGCCGTGGTATCAGTATGCTGACAACAATATATTAGGAGGAATCTGAAAAAAAAATGTTTCAAGAGCATCCACTTGAGTTCTAGTATTAAGTAATTATAATTTTGCTGCCTGGATATTATGGTACTGCCTATTTAATATTTCTACTATCTACTACATATACTCACCAATATTTTATTCTTCAATACTTTCAACTTGGGACCACTAAGTAAGCTGGTAATATTCAACTAAGATCATGAAAAGTCGATCTTCTGTTTTGTGCATATACATACACACATATTCCAAGATTGCATATTCTAGATTGCATATATTTTTTCTTCAAAATTCACCATATCCAAGGTTTTTTCCACAAAATATTAAAAAAAAAAGTTTGAAGAACAGCTGTATGTAACTTCTTTTGTTTAATCTATTGAGATCTCTGTGTTTTAATAACAAACTTAAATAGTTATTCATTTTATTATCTATTTAACACTTTCCAGCTTGAAAGCATACCAACAGTGTTCGAAATAAGAGCAAATAATCACTGTGAAGGAGAAATCTTTCGAGCATCACTTGCAACCTAAAATTTCAAATATTTTTAGCCTCCATAGCATGATCTAAAGCTATTATCTTAATCACGTTGTCTAAACTAAGCATAGTTTTCTGCAATTCTGTATCCCAGTGAGCAAAAAACTTGTTCAAAGTAAAATGATGTGAAAATGCAATCCAGTGTTTGAAAATATGAACATATAATCACTGTGGAGAAGCTACAAAGCCTGAAGCTAAACTCAACACTCCTTCCTCCACAGTGATTGTTTGCTCTTATTTTGAACACTGAAATTTGCCAAATAGTTATATGTTAAAAATATTTTTATTTTAGCTTGGTCTTGAGGCATACAATGGTGTTGGAATTCTTGGGTTCAATTCTCCAGAATGGTTGTTTTCAGATCTTGGGGCAATTTATGCAGGGTAAATTATTTCTTTTTCATTTTTTTACTTAGGAACCATCTCCAAAATTTGTTACCAGGGGAAGAGTGCTGAATCAATGATCTTGCAATTGATTGGGTTCTTCGTCCCGAAGGAACCAATCAATTGCAAGCTCATTGACTTAAAACACTCTTCATCATAGATTAATTTTTTTCCAAATAATTGAATTTTACTTTTTTAAAGCTGCTATAAGATACTGCTTTTGGTAACGAATTTTGGAGATGGCTCCTTACATACATTTATTATTCACAGTCAAAGGAAATAAGGCATTAGTATATCACCCTGCAGTGGTTGAAATAAGAGCAAATAATCACCGCTTATACTTTATCTCTAGCTACATTTTTATAATTATTGGCATCAATTGTCCTGTCAAAATTATCACTAATCTTGTACAACGGATTACACATAAGTGATATTTAGTTAAATCAGTAATATTTTATCCCGAACAGACATGATCCACGTTTTATGGAGCATTCAAAATAGACGGACATTTTTATTTTTTAAAAATTATTGTCAAAAGATTAGGTTAAGTAAGCAAGCATATTTCCCGCCAATTATATTTAAGCACCTCATATGTATTAGAGAAAACTCTTCTCTTTCATTGCTCAGTATAAGAGGGAATAATTCCTGCGGAGGAGTGGTTTTTAACCATAGCTTCAGGCAACAAAGTCTGAAGATATGCTAAAAAGTCACTCCACTGTGATTATTTACTTTTATTTTGATCACTACATTTTTAGAGGGTTGGCTACTGGAATTTATACTACAAATAATCCTGAAGCTTGTCGATATGTTTGTGCCGATGCAGAATGTAACATTGTCGTTGTTGAAAATGAAGCACAACTTAAAAAAATATTGGAGGTTAGTCAAATATAAAATTGCCTTATTTTTCTCATCATACTTTCTCAGCGCGTGTTAGAGTTTTAAACATCCATCCCTAGGACGTATCCTTAATATTAAAGTTAGTCAGTTGCTGAGGCCTTGGGTGACTAGTGCTGTCCGACTCTTATGTAACTGGAGTAAAAAAGCCCCATGTACTCCCGCTATAAGCGCACATGCTACAATCCTAATTTACTGATAGTATTAAGACAGCATGCAGAAATTTTAAATATGCTTGAAAACAACTAAAACACTATGACTTGATCTCAATCGAGACATGCATCCATTTGGCGACGGAACAGATGCAAACCCCAGAACATAACAACATTCATCCCTAGGTATTTTAAGATTTTGTATCCACCCTACCCTACTCCTTAGTTTCTAATTGAAATATGCTAGGTTAACAAGAGGAACATTTCTGCGTATTGATTTTTTTGGAATTTAATCTAAATTGTTGTATTTAGGTAAAGACAACCATTTTTGGTTGGAAAAAAAAAACTTTGAATTCTGTTTCAGATTTTGAATGCTTAACAAATTTCTTTAACATATTTACGGTTTCAATGAAAAATAACTGGGGTCATAATGGTGTGCCAAATTCATCAAATTATATGTTATCAGGTGCTCCAAAAACTGTTTACCATGACAACACCACTTTAGATATCAGATTAAAAGTATGAAATTCGTATTTTAATGAAATTTTAGGAAAATTCAGAAACTTTCGGCTCAAAAGCTTCACTATGCTTCCAAAGATATCCTAAAAAACTGTCAGGGGGTGGAATCTCTAGGCTGACAGTGATCAAAATGAGAACAAACCTTATGGAGGAGAGATATTTTATCATAACAACAAGCTTTGCAGCCTGAAGATATGCTCAAATATCACTCCTCCATAGTGGTTATTATTCGCTCTTATTTTGAACACTGTAAAATCATATTTATATCGTTATTATTTTTATTGTATGTTATAGGTGTGGGATCAGCTGCCAAAACTAAAAGCAATTGTTCAATACACTGGAGAAATTAATGACAAAAAAGATAATATGTACACCGTGAGTTAATTCTCGAGATTGAAATCTTCTTTGTTTGTAAAATCTTAGGGTACAGAGGAGGCAGAGATTATTAGTTAATTCAAGTTTCTTTATTCTACTTCACAAGTAGACTCGCCTTGCTAATCTCTTTGCTTAGGGACCATCTCCAAAATTCGTTACTAGGGGAAGAGTGCTGAATCAATGATCTTGCAATTGATTGGTTTCTTCGTCCTGAATTTTACTTTTTTAAAGCTGCTAAAGATAATTGCTTTTGGTAACGAATTTTGGAGATGGCTCCTTATTTCACATAGGAATACATAGGAATGGGCTTTAGCATAGGGATTTTAAAGAAACTACTGGTGATGATGGCCAAACAAGATTGAGAATTATCTGACTTATCTTTTGTTAAGGGTCCCTCTCTTAGATGTTTTTATAAGCATGTGCAGTGATAATTCTATTCCTCTCTTTCTTCTGGTATGCATACATATTTAGATTTAACACAGCTAGGAATCCTTTTTTTATTGAGAATAACAATGAATAATAAGGATGTGCTTTTATTGATTTATATTTAGTGGAATGAGTTGATGGAAATAGGTCGTAGCGAAGATGAAACAGAGTTAAACAAACGATTACACGCTCAAGCACCAAACAATTGTTGTACATTGATTTATACGGTATGTTGAATATTGATGACCAAGATTTATTTACTTCCTAGGTCAATAACCTGTAGAGAAGTGTATTTGAACATAATTTTCAGCTGGTCTGGTTGGAAATTATGTTCAAATACACTCCTGCCAGGTAACTGCTATAGTGAATTTCAAGGACCGTAGATATATTGAAACCAACTGCAACAAGATAAAAATGAGTAAATCATTGGTAAAGCTGTTCAATTTCCAGGCCGACCTCAGTGATATGATATCACATATTTAACTCAGTATTCAAAATAAAGGAAAATAATCACAGTGGAGGAGTGATTTTTAGCCTACCAAACAAAATTTTGGAGGGGCTATATATATTGCTATCACTCCACGGTGGCAGCAGCCTGTTTTTTTTAAGTGTATTGTAAATGGTTTGAAATCCAGCCTGTTAGCTTTGATTTGCGCATAAAAATATGGCCTCTGGCGATACAGCTCTACGTCGTAGGCTAACCAAAATCACTATATTTCAAAATAAAAATGTCAAACATTCTTGTGCCTTCGTCAGAACATCACCTTAGTTTATATATAAAGCATGTGGGAAGGAAGGAAAGGTACTACTGTCTCATTTAGGAAAAAATTGCTTGCTAAGAAATTTAATGGATGACACCTGTCGAGCTAGTGTAATTGCAGATCTGGCAAATAAGAAGAGGCAGTGGCATTAAGTAAAGAAAAAGATTAAAATAAAAGAAGTCCAGAAGAGAATAAACGAAAATACTCCTATAATACAGCCTCGTAGCCTGTTCAGACTAAACACAGCTCTGTAATGGCTGGTTGTTAACAAAAATGTTGATGTGGTTTATGCGGTTTACTTTATCATCACACCACAAGTAAAACGTAAATGCTAATAATGATTGCTAGATTTATCTCAGAGGGCTGAGGATGCTAGATCTTTTAGAAAACTCAACAAATTATGTTGTCCCTAGCTGCCTAGTTAGTACTCGGGTCCTTGATATGAAATTTCACTACTCTCCTCCACAGTGACCAGACATAATTTTACCTTGAAAAAGGTGTTCCAATTGTTTATTTGACCTGAAACCATCTTAATAAAGACATATTTCAAACACTGTATAAGTCTATATAAATCATATTTTATATGCTTATGTTTAATTTTTACTTGATTAAACATTGCTAGAAAGCCTGAAGCAATGCTCATAAATTCCTCTTCTACAGTGATTATTTCCTCTTATCTCGAACACTGTAACCCCTTGACATCATTTAAATAGTAATACATTGAACTTGAGCAAATATCCACTGGTATCTGGTGACACAATGCTTTTATCTTTTTATAGTCTGGTACAACTGGAAATACAGTCTAGTTGGTGACAGAATGATTTTATAATTTTATAGTCTGGTACAACTGGAAATACAGTCTAGTTGGTGACAGAATGCTTTTATCTTTTTATAGTCTGGTACAACTGGAAATACGTTCTATACTAGTTGGCGACAGAATACTTTTATCTTTTTATAGTCTGGTATTGACAGAGTGCTTTTATCTTTTTATAGTCTGGTACAACTGGAAATCCTAAAGGTGTTATGTTATCCCACGACAATGTAAGTGCTTCTATAATTTAAAAAGTTCATTTTTTGTGACATCTGTAAAGGCAAATTTCCACTTCTGCAAAAAGTTATGTACAAACGCCAAAAAAAGATGTTCCTTTGGTAGATAAGATGTCACATAGAGCATGCACATGCGCCTAGTGAAAATCAGCCTTTTAGAAGACTTCATTAATTAATTCATTAGGCTATGAACATTTGTGACACATAAATACATTCCAGTTTATATTTAGCTTTCAAACAAAAGGTTGGGATGAAATGTTTGTCAGTAGAATGTTCTCAAAAAAAAATTTACGACTAGAAATTTTAGCACTTTTCATATAATTTATGTAGGATCATTTTGAATTTTTTTTTTTTTGGTAACTAGGGATAATTTTTCCTTAGTAACCAAATTTTTGACAGGTGTTAATTTTTTTTCCCCTTTTATTGCTTGAAAAACGTTCTAACCAATTATGGTGACCAAAATATTTTTCACGTAAAAAATTTTTTTCACCACCTGTTGTGACTTGATGACGTCATCCAAATTAATTACGTCATCAAAATATTAATTTTGCCAAAATGTTAATTATGTGTTGATCTAATATTCTGGAAACACTACAGCATGACCCTATCAAAAGTTATGGAGGGGGGGGGGGATTGAAACAAACCTCCAGTAATCAGGAGCCCCCAAAAGGCCCAGTATTAATAGGGTTAAAGATAATTATGTGACATAAGTAGTGAGATGCATGCCAAAAGAGATGCCCACTTCAATAAATGTATGTTGTTTGTCAGCTCTGCCAATGGAATGTCTATAATTTCTTTCTACGTGTGTGCATTTTACGTTCTGTTTCCATTATGAGAAAAATTTTCGGAAGTGAAAAACCTTTTGTTTTCGAAAATGATAATGATGGTGCTCATTCATGGCCAACATTCTTAGAAATTAAAAAAACTACATATTTTTTATCCTGATATCTGTACCAATGCTCCCAAATCAAGAAAAAATTAAATAGTTACCTAATATTATTGAATCATGTTATTTGGTTTGTATAGGTTGTGTTAGCTTGTGAGGCTGTTGCTGAGGCTATACGACCAAGGGTAAATGTAGATACAAATGATGAAGAAGTCTGCATAAGCTATTTGCCTCTTAGTCATATAGCTGCTCAGGTATGTTATGATTATGATTACGTAGTACCTATTTTTTTCTTTAGCGACCTAAAATACATTTAAAACTATTAATCTCCATTACTATCAATACAATAGTGTGCTGTAAAGTTCCTTTTGTTTCTTTAAATAACACCTTGTTGTATCAAAGTACAAAAGAGTAATAGGTCTGGTCCATAAGATTTAGTTTCATTTATTATTTATTACCACATAGATGACAGATATATGGATCCCAATTCGTGCTAATGCATGCGTTTGGTTTGCACGTCCTGATGCATTGAAAGGTACTTTATCACAAACATTAGTAGCTGCTCGACCTACATTATTTGTTGGTGTACCAAGGTAAGTTATTTTCAAGTTGATTGATGTTGAAGTGGGTATAGGAATTATGAAATTTTAATCGGAGAAAATGTTTTTATTCTTATACAACGTGTAACATTTAATTTCAGTATAGTAACTCCAAACATTGTATGATTTAATATGTATTGATAAAGTTGATGAATGGAAATGAATTGTACACAAATGCAGAACTTGAAGCAGATAAGGGGCCTTCAACAATTAATTTTCGTATTTTTTTTAACAGCTTTATGCCATTTAGGGGGAGGGGGTATAACTGGGAGGAGCCGTTAAAAATTTGAAAAATGTATGAAAATCTCTCTAAACACATCTTTTTGCATTCATTTTCATTGAAAAATAACAAAAAAGCATTTTGCGTGCCCTGTCTTGCGAAATCAAAATTTACAGACCAGGTATCTCTCCTCAGACCAGAGTTATGTCTTACAAGAACATTATCGTGATAATTTGTAGACTGCAAAGAATCTTGCAAAGAAATCTGGTCTTGCTAATACAATTGAGTTGAAATCTTCAACAGGACAGTCTGGCAACGCTTTTTGCTTTTTCGTCGCGCTGTGGTAGCAAAAAGTTCTTCTCTTAAATTTTTTTTATATGGACGTTAAGGTGGAGGGGATATAAGCCTTAACGGGTTAAAGCTATTAAAAAATATGGAAATCGATTGTCGATGGCCCCTCCTGCTGTGCACTGCAATCTATTACAGAAAATGATGTTTTGTATTAGCCATACATACTCATCTTTCCACGACTAAAGTACATTCGATGTTAACGGAGGTGGGGGTAAATATATCTGACGATAATACCATTACAAAATAATACAAATACAAAAATTGTTCTGCTTCATGCCATCCGCTATCATTTTGTAACTCATTGCTACTGTTTCTTCCATTTTACATGATCGAGTCTTGATCAGGAAGATTAAAATAAATTTGTTTATGTATTATTTTAACCGCCTGATCATGATTATATCATATAAAATGGTGAATAAAGTAGCAATGACAAAAGACGCTTTTTAGCATTTGAATACTTTTCTGCCGTGGTTAATGTTACATGTAGGGGGGTGACCGTAATAATGGTAATATTTATTTATTTGTACAAATCTAACAGACTATTAGGTATTATTATTAGCTTCAAATTTTGTTATAACGATGTCTGTTTTTTAAGAGTCTTTGAAAAAATTGAAGAAAAATTAAAAGGCATTGGTGCCAATGTGCATGGAATTAAAAGAAAACTTGCTGATTGGGCAAAAGGTGTTGCATTGAAAGGAAATACAAACCGAGAGCATGGGTAATGTTTTTGTTAGAATTAAGCAATAAATAAGGGATCTTCAAATTTATCTTTAATTTATGATGATTCTAGCTAGTATTTTTCTTATGAAAACAATAATTTTTATCCAACCAAAGAAAGTTTGATGGGATTATTGCTATCACATTTTGAATGTGAACCACTTTTTTATTAGACCATGGCCCTGACGTTCTACCATTTTCATAATTTGGTATCGGTTCTCAAGGTAACATTTCAGAAAGACACACAAAAAACAATTTTCAATTTTATCTGCCCGGGAAGGATTATTGGGCAAAAAGGGCTGGCAAACATAGAACTTTTGCTGCGATCTTGAAATTTGGTATTATCATACAAGCAATTTATTACCGGCTTAATGATTTCATTGACTTGATACTTAATATTGGTGAAAGGTTTTGAAAGTTGATGACTGAGTATATTGGCAAAAAGGGAATATTTTGAAAGTGGGCACATTTTGTATTTTGCACTGTTGTTGCACTTCATATAAGGCCGTCAGAATTGAGCTTTAGAGAGTCTTTTGAAATTTGGCTATGTGACACTGCTCATTATTTTTTATAATTATTTAAGTTCTTCAGGTCTTAATAGTGTAAGTTTTTGTATACAGCACATGGATTAATGTTTCTATAGCACATGGATATTACTGATCAGTAATTCACATGTTAACAAAGAATTTTTCTGAGTCCAAAAGACGAGTTTAAATTTAGCTTTTCTTTGTTATGAGTGACCATATAATTACCAGTATGAATTTGAAAGTTTTAAAAAAATTCTATACAAAAAAGAAAAAACTATCATGTATGCTTGTTTGTGGCTTGAATACATGGTTTTTAAGAATACAATTACTGCATAATACATAAATTTTGTATATCAACCAGGGCTCGAAATAACAGCCGGTCATCACTGTGGAGGAGAGATTTTTCAGAATATTTTCAGCCACCTCATTCCCAGGGCTTCTTCTCTTTGACATACGTCAAGAGAGAAGAAGCCCTTGGAACGAGGTGGCTGAAAATATTCTGAAAAGTCTCTCCTCCACAGTGATGACCGGCTGTTATTTCGGACCCTGATCAACTAACTACTGTATTGTAACAATCCTGACATACTGACTAGTGATGAAAATTTGTTAAATGTTTTATGTAATTCTACATTATAGGAGACCAGTACCTTATGGTTGGTCTGTAGCAAATGGACTTATTTTAAAGAAGGTAAGTTTGTGTTTTCCTTCCAACTCAATTGTTTATCATCTGCCAAATTAATTTTAGATAGGTTGTTGCATCCACTTCAGCATACTACTTCCCAGTCTCCTGAGCTGATACAATTTAATAATTTGTGTTAGCAGTGCAGGCACACTTCTTTATAGCTTTGTCTATTCAAGGTGACTGTCGACCTTTGATATGAAGGCAGATATTAAAAAGGAACAACGTTCATAGTGCAGTGGTCACCAATGGTAGTGTGAGTATGTTAAAAAAGTGATCAGATATAGTTGCATAAGAATTTATATGCATGAAACAATATAAGCTGTATTATATAGACTGTAGCAAGCACATGACTAACTATTACGCTCAACAGATGTAAAACAAGACAACTGGAGCCGAAGATGCCAACATTTTTTAATTTGCTATTAGAATTCAAGATAATAATTTAAGAGGACTTGTAATTTTTATCTATTTTTTTGCCAAACAAACTTTTCATAAGCTATTGCTATCACAATGTCAGTGGTTGTTGTACACATAAATAAAACTGTTCTCAAGCCTGAATATAAATGCCGGACATCACCTATGGAGGAGTGTTTTTTGAGTATAGTGTTCAGCTTTGGAGCTGAACACTATACTCAAAAAACACTCCTCCACAGGTGATGTCCGGCAATCAATTCAGGCTTGGTTCTTCTATGTTTCTGTATCGTTTGATTTGAAATTATATACCAAGCTATTTATATGTCAGGGCTCGAAATAACAGCCGGTCATCGCTGTGGAGGAGAGATTTTTCAGAATATTTTCAGCCAACTTGGCTGAATTGAGAGAAATATCTCAGTTAATTAAGATTAGAAGACTGCCCATAAAATGAATGCAGAACTTTTAGTGAATACATAATTTCCTAACATAAACATTAATTTCTCTTTATTGGCATCAATGTAATGTTAGCTCTATGAATATTTGTAATCTTGAAACTAACGATACCGAGGGTGGTTTTATTTATATTACTTTATAAGTGATACCGAGGGTGATTTCCTATTACTTCTAAAACTTTCCTATTATCTAAGTGATTTTTTCCTGGTACTAATCCATATACTAACTGCTTTCTTTAGGCATTATGGGGAATATTCTCTCATTTTGCCCTCAGAAACAATTAGCATAGAGTTAGTCTTTCCTGATATGCCTATCAAGCCTGATTATAACTGCCAGACATCACCTGTGGAGGAGTCTTTTTTGAGTAACTATACTAAAAAAAACGCTCTTCCACAGGTGATGTGCGGCAGTTATATTTATCAGCCAATGTAAATGCAGTTTACAAAAGCAGTTTGGTTTCAGATTGTGTCGTTCGCTCATCTTTACCAATGCAAACTTTCTAAAAGGTGAGTTATAAAATTATATTTAGAAGGCTGAACCTGAAAAAACTTACAAAGACTCACCTATGTCTCAAACTGACAAAGTAGCAAATCAACGTCGTGTTATACAACACGAAAATGAACGAGATTACCAAAAAGCTTTAGTCTCAATAAGGGAAAAGTTACGTGAAGTTGAAGGTCCAGAGATGCGTGAAAATATGCAAGATCAAATTAGACAATGGTTTATTGAATGTCGGTAGGTTGAAGTACTGAAGTTGAACTGATTGGGGATGTGTGTGTATTTCCCCACAATTATAAGTTTTTTCCACATTTTGGACACAGCTTGTTGGCCCGTTTTACATCAGCTCTTATTTGTTTATTTTGATAGAAAACGATGAGATACTTGTCGAATCTGAATCGAATCGAATCGATTCTTATCAATTCTGACCCAGAGCGGAGTCAGGGAAGCAATACAACAAAACACACGAATATTGATGGAAATAGCAATACAACAAAATACACGAATATTGATAGAAATGAGGATGAGAAAGTAGTAACAGTGCTTGATCCTTAATTATATTGTTCCCTCTGTTTGCGAACTTCCTTTCCGAATTGTGGCATTAGTTCTGGCCTTAAGTGGGGATAAAGCCAAATTCTGTCTTGAAGGGCCGGTAAAAAAATGGCCAACAAAGTAGAATGCAAGATTATCTCTATTATTATGCCATGAATATTCATTTTATGTAGAGATGGAACCGGAAAATTTCCAGAATATCCTTCCCAAGAAGAAGGTGGATCAGCAGCCATTTTTAAACAAAAAGATCCTGCTGAGGTGAGAAATGATGCTATTATCCGGCTGTACTTTATGTTTTTAAAGGGGAAGTACATTAGAAAGTTATTTTTTCATAATGTTTATTGTTAGAACTTACTTTGCAATATTTTCCGTGAGTCTTAAGAAAGGTTTGCATGCTACGATTAATCGATACTTTACTGATTATGGTCTAGACGTGTACGACACTGCAAAAATCTGTTAACCGTTTACAGATTTTTCAAAATCGTGGCCGATTTTCCATAATGGCAGTTTATTAGAGTACCGAATCGTGACTAAAAATTGTAGCGTGTAAACACCGCTTAAGAATTTATTTGTTGTCTTCATATTTTATTTTAGCTTATCTTCTTTGTCCATTAAACAGAGCCTTAATGGGTTATTGCTATTACTTTGTCGCAGCAGCTTCTCGCTTGTCTTGTTAGACCTTGAGGCAATATTTTGGAAGGGCTTGAAATGTCATAGTACCATTTATTATTCTTATAATTTTGGTATCAGCATTTTTAGGCAATATTACGAGACCGCTGGCCAATTTTTTTTTCGATTTCATTAACTCAAAACCAAGTATCGGCAAAAAAGGGATATTTTTAAAAGTAGATATTTAGAATATTTTTGAAAATTTGATTCTATAAGACTTGAACCACATGCAGTATTTTTTTGTGGCGGGGAGAGGTGCATTGGAGGGGTGCACTTATTCAAAGTAATTCTTCTTAGGAGGAGGCACTAATAATACGAAGGGTGGGTACTTATTCCAGAAACTTGTGCTAGGTTAAACTTATAGACTGTGTACCTAAGTTTGCTCAATGATAATCTTTCCTTAACTGTTTTGGCTTTAACCAAATTTCTGATTTAACTTTTAGATGGAAGCTGAAGCAAAACAAAAGGTAAGAAGAACCATGCTTTTCTTCTAAAGCACTTTAAAAGCACCCAAATGGAAACATATCAAAATTTAGGCAACTTGCAAGATATCCTCATGCTCAAATACTCAGGGACAGTGACGTGATGCTCAGAGCATTTTGCTGTATATACAGCCTGGTTTCTATAACATAGACTGTGTCTAAGTTCCTACAGAAATAAGTGGTTTTCGAATAGTTTTGAACTTTTGCGACTATTAGTATGAACACCGGAAATTTTGGTGATGTTGTCAAAAGAAATCTTTGCACATGCTCACTTGATCATTCGCTCATTCATGCGATCATTTTGTGCAAGTGGAAATTGGCCTTTATCGTCTGCTTTTTTGGGCAAAATTATTATTACCCGATTATTACCTGAAGACCAACATGGGTACATTTATTTCATTGATTATAGCTTGTCAACATGGGTACATTTTATTGATCATAGCTTTTTTCTAATTAACAGGAAGAAGACAAGGCAAAGGGCAAAGGAAAGGATAAAAAGGGTAAAGATAAGAAAGATAAAGGGAAAGATAAAAAAGGAAAAGGGAAGAAAGGAAAAGGTGATGAGGTATGATAATTATGCTAGATCTGATTGTTGTTTCTCTCGTTGTAAAAATATGTAAAACATTTTAAAACATGTAAAAATAAACTCTGCAGAGGAGAGTACTGAATCAAAAAGCTTGCAATAGATTGGTTTCTTTGTACTGAAGAATCCAGCCCATTTGCATGATCATTGACACAACACCCTTTTGTGTAGTTTCATTTTTTATGGAATTTGATTAAAATACTAGTTACTTTAAATCTATCAAAAAAGTTGCTTTTCTTACTAGAAGCCTGAAAAATCATTCCTATCATTCAATCAGTTTTATTTCGACCACTGCTTTAATATAACATGCTTTGCATTAGGGCTCTGCTTTAAGTAGATTGGACTTATTTCGAAACAATTTTTAGGTTCTAATTTTTAGGTTCTAACATTACCATAACTTCATCTGCAACTATAAATTCTAAGGACTTTAAAGAACATCCTATTACTGCAGTTCCCTTAGTAAGCTCCCTGTTTTCATTTGAAATTAGTAGCTGTCAAGTGTGCTTACATTCAGATTGCGCTTGCTTTCGGGATGAGCTTGCTATGTGGTAATAAAAAAGAGTTTGAAGAAAGAAAAACAAAGAAGTTGTTTCCTGAATACCATTATTATTCGACGGGTGCTTGTAAAACTATTTCACTGAAGAAGGGGGCGCTTACATAATAATCTCAGTTTTATAGGGGGCGCTTATAATATTGGGTTATAAGGATTGAAGAAAAGAGAGAGAAGTCTATTGATTTGGTAAAAATAAATTTGATCATGATTATTTTACACATCTAATCATTATTGTTTAAGGATATAATCAATTGCAGATTTTGGCTTTACCTGACTCTTGAAGACCCTTTACTTCTACTTTATGGGAATTGACACTTTCTATGAAAAGCACCTACCCCGCCAGTAAAAACCTGTTCAAAGTCAGCAGACGTTAGAATTACGTTCTTGTTGTTCTAATGTTATTTTGCTGACTTTGAACAGGTTTTTGCCCGCTGGGTATTATTAGGTAACTTTACTTTTAGATTGTACTTACTACCAAAGATATTTTACTTGCCATTAAAAATTCCGCCTACTTTTGGGTGGATGCTTAGGAGCCATCTCCAAAATGTCGTTTTAAAAAGCAGATATTTTAGCAGCTCTAAAGTAGTCAAAATCAATAAATTTGAGGAAAATTGATCTACAATGGAGCTTGCAATTGATTGGTTTTTTGAGACGAAGAAACCAATCAATTGCAAGATCATTGATTCAGCACACTTCCCCTGGTTGCAATCCTTAAATTACTTTTGGGAGCAATTATGGCATCATTACAGTGTAGTTGTATTTAAATACTTAACTAGTTGCTATAAAAAAGGTAAATTAGAAAGTTTTTTCTTGTCAGGATGAAGAAGCTGGAATTGTATTTGATCCATCAAATTTTGTTCCAACTATATCAGAAACCAGCAAAGAATATAAAGGTATGTGAACTATTTCTTAATCAAGAATGAGTAAATTATTGTTATACTTTTTTATGCAAGAGATAATAATGACAGCTATAATTTTAGTCCCAACCTATTACTGTGTTAATAACAATTTATTACTTCATTTGTTGAGTTATTGATGAAATAGCACAGCAATTACTTTATTTCAGGGACCATCTCCAAAAATCATTTCAAAAAGCAGATAATTTAACAGTTTAAGCCAAGATCAATAAATTTGAGAAAAATTAATCTATGATGAAGAGTGTTAAGTCAACAAACTTTCAATTGATTGTTTTCTTCATACCGAAGAAACCAATCAAATGCAATATTGCTGATTCAGCACCACTTCCTTGCAAACTAAAGTAGAATTTTTTGCTATTGCAATAAACGTAATTACTATTAGCACTACCCCCAGAATCACTACCCCCGGAATCACTATCCCCAGAATCACTACCCCTGGAATCACTAACCCCAGAATCAAATGTCAAATGAATTAAAATGCTTACTCTCACTGTCGGTGTTGTTAATTTTTTTGTTTACTTTCTTTCAAAATCTCTTACAGAACTATCATAATGCACCATATTACCACTGGACCACTTTAATACTCCTCACCCCTGCTAGTTGCCCCCAATAGTTTGTCTTTTATATTATTTGCATTTTTCGTATTGCATGAGTAAGTTACAAAACATGCTACAAGCATTTTCATTACCATGAAACATTACAAAACATATCAAAACACATGGTAACATGGGTATAAGCTCTCGCTAATATATTATATAATCTTTGCCATGTATAAGCCCCCATATAAAAACCATATCATCAACCCCATCCTGAAAGAAAAATAAACTGCAAAATGCCCTTTAAACAAAAATAAACCTGGAGCTGAAGTATGAAAATATATAGTGCCTTATGAAATAAATGTACTGACGCTGTTTGAATCATAAGGAACTATCTCAAAATTTGACATAAAATCAACTTTTTTGGTTGAGTTAATTCAACTAAAATTTACAAAATTCAACAAAAATGAATCAGTACAGAAGTTTGTTAGGTAAATGATCTTGCAATGGATTTGTTTCTATTCCCTGTGGATTTTATTTTCCTTTTAAGAAATATGGCAAAAAAGAGATGAATCTATGAATTTTGCTCAGAAGCATGACGTTGAAATCATTAAAGAACAAAAAAGGTACATCCAGATATAATTTTTTTCTG
>JAULBZ010003914.1:0-15597 GCA_032360805.1 Neoturris breviconis
AAGCAAATTCAAATTACATTGAATAATAGCTGGTCGAAACCAATTGGCCGACCAAGGTTCTTAGAATGTTCGTGAAACTGCGTTCGTGTTGAATGTATTCGGCGTACTTTGTTGGTTTTCAAGAATGGTCTTGTATAGCGTAATGCGTCGTCCGGGCTTTTTTGTTACGTCGTTGTTGAATAGTAATCGCTTTGTCATCCTATTGTTATCATGCGTGCAATATAAACACACTAGTCGTTTTTTAAGAACTTTCAAATGAATAATAAAAGGCCATTGGCATACAATTGATACACCGCTCTATTTATCATGATAAGGTGGTCATGGCACTGATATGTGTAATTTACAGACCTGAATATGGCATTCGTGGGTCAAAATGGTTCAATTTGCCTATATAAATCATGCATTACAAATTTTGTGACAACTATATTCTATGGATGATCAATATTTTGCCATGGAAATATTCTGTGATTCACAATATTTAATCTGTTCATTGTACGGACCAGTGTCTGAAATACCTAATATTTAATAAAATAAAACTTTCACTTTGTGGGTAATGCATAAAACATAAAACCTTTTATACAGTAAAATAAAACAGCGTGTGGGTAGCTCATACTTTCCTCTTTCATTTGCAGGAAGACAAGGAAATGCATCGGCCACTTTAAAGCAAACAGCTACAAACTTGAACGGTTCTCTACAAGGAACTGCAATGAGGGAGAAAAAGTGTTCTTTTTCCTTAGCAAAATAAATTGATCATTAAAGTGTAGTTAATGTACTCGCGTAATTCTGTGAGAAAAATTTTAAAAACTAAGAAATATAAAAATATATCTCACGAAAATATCCTAAAATCGTTTTCAAGACATAATATAAAATAAGTGATCCCGACAATTCGTGCGAGGACAGGGTTAAGAAACATAACATCTGCAATCTTAGTTTCATCTTCTTTGTCATTTTAAGAAACCAATTGAAATGCTCATGTCCTCTTCAAGTTGAAACCCCGGTCAGTTAGAAACCGCATTTAGTTAGTGCACCATGATATAGTTTAACCCTTCATAAGTACGGTGTGGACCCCCTGAATTTTTAAATTTTGCTGTGAAAGTAATATAACAAAAATCATTATTCCGGAGGCTATTTTCTTAGACATTTAAAAAATCTGCATCATACTTTTGTGAATTTTTCCCCTAGCGGAAATCTATATATTGAATTTTATTTCTTCATTTCTATCGTTCTTGTCAAACTCCAATAAATACTTCCACTGAGCTAAAAGCCGGGGATAACACCTACTTCGCTCAAATTTATTGCATTATTTCAAATATAGAAAGTGATATCTTATTATAGGAAATGTAGATGAAAAAGACTTTGAAGATAAAGATACTAGAGAGAAGATTTATACAAGGATATCGAGAAGTGCTGCGAGAGAAGCAAGAATGATTGCACATTTCTTATTGACTTATGAAGCAACAATCGAGATTGTTATGGACCATGAAGGAAATGTAAGAAATAGATTAAGACAAGTACTTGACGAGTGGGAAACCATTACAAACCTGGAAGATCGAAAATGGGTGCGTTTGAGAAGTCTATTGTTATATTTAAAGAAAACTCATCTGGTGAAGACAATAGAAACTGACGACTTAAGTGGTTTACGATAGAATATGGTGGAGGGATTTTAGAGCATTGCTGTAGGTTATGAAGACATCGACATGTTCAAGGCCTTCGCTACCCAGCCGGCAAAAACCTGTTCAAAGTCAGCAAAATAGCGTTAGAACAACGTGTGTTCACCGTTGATACACCACCATAAAAACTTTGCCGCGTCATTTTGTCGTTACTTCGACGTTGGTCATACGCCGTGTGCCCATTGGGTATATACTGTCTGAAATTCTTCTCTGTGGTAATGATATTCTTTTCGATTCGAAGAAGGTCTCCTTCCTTAAACAATGCCCTATCACAAAACTATCTGCAGCGTAATTTCTTTGCACCCTTCATTCTTCGTGCGCACTTTTAGATGATATCACCACGTTGACTTTCGAGAGTTATACCTGATGGTTTTGTAAACAGTATCCTGTGTTTTTTTTATTATATTTTTTTTCTTAGAAGAAAACAATGACATAATATACCGGATGTGATAAAATCGGTAATAATTGGGAACTTCGTGTTCTACTTTCGCGACTCCCGCCCTGAGGGCGTACGAAATCGTAAAAGCGTCTTAACAACGTCGCAAAATCGTATTGACGTTGCTACGAATACGTGTGCTTATTGGGCGCCCGTTATTGCTACACAGAACGCATGGAAGGCTAATAATCCATTAGAAGGGTTTTTGATTTGAATAATTTTTATAAAGCCTATCTTTTTCTCAATGGAAATGTTAGCTACTCTATATATTATGTTGGAAATTTTTTAGCTCTATTAAGCCCGGGTCATAGCACTTGACTCGTGTAAAGCCTGGGGAGAGGGGACATTATACTCCCGACTCTACGTAATATATAAACTAATTAGTGTTTGTACAGTTGGCCAGAGATTACTATGATTAAAAAAAACTCAATCGAAGTATATATTACTTGGCGTATAAACCTGCCCGTATGAATGTCAGAATATTCATTTTAAAATCATGTAAAGCCAACAACAATTAAGTATGTATTACACTAAGCAATGCATAGTTTTTTTGAAGGTCTTAGTCCCTACCTTGTAAGACCTACCCAGCCCCACTTAAAGTTGCCCTATCCCTCCAATTCTTCGTCCCTTGACGGCATCATTGAAAATTAGGGAAAAGACTTGATGACAAAACATTCGCTGAAAACCTATCTTTGCACAATATACTTGCAACATTAACAAAAAATTCCTTTGAAACATTAACCTTCTTTAGCATCCAACTTTATTTAGGTTGCCCTTTCCACCTAAAATTTAAAAAGTATATTGCCCACTCCGGGTCATTTTCGAAAATTAAATTGCCTTCCTCCAGAAAGAAGGAGGCATGAATGGTACAATGTCCAAATAAAGGTATTGCACCCTGATAATGAAATTATTACCCCCGAATAATTTAGCAATTTTCGCCCAAATTTATTTTGAAAAAGGTCACAAAATTTCAAGAAATACAAAACAAGCCAAGAATAGTTATCAAAGAGGGACAGGGCGTGGGTGGAGGGCGGGGGCAAAGTGTGGGGAGCATATCATGATTCAGTTATTTCTTATTCGAAAAAGTGAATCCATGTCACTAATATTCACAACAAGAGAACTTGATTAGTTTCCGGAGAAACAGAGCTTTCGGTACGAATCTCACGAAACATCACAAAAATTCGTACCAAAAGCACTGTTTCTACTGAAACTAATTAAATTCCTAAATATGAAACAAATACGTCTTTTCCTCAAAACGAACGGAAAGTCGTTCATTCAGTAGTTGAACTATGTAAATATTTGAAATGGTATACGCAGTGTAATTTATGTGCATGACGATAGTCATTTAATTATCAATCGAAAGTGTAAATAATTCAGTGCTTTCCGAGTAACCACAACTTCATAGCTATTAAACAACAAGAACGTTTTACATATAAAGCCTGTTTCACACTGGTGAAGCATACGCAGACGCACGAGTTGTAAGCATGCGCAAATGAAATGTTGCTATTTCAAAACGCAAGCAGACGTAAAACGACGCAAGAATATCAATTTTGATATTCTTGCGTTTTACTTGCGTCGCTAATACCTGTTTAAAAATTAAAGTAAGTTGTGCGCATGCTTACAACTTTTGCGTCTGCGTATGCTTCACCAGTGTGAAACAGGCTTTAAACCTCTCTCACTTCGATTTATAATCAACTAAACTAAATATTCTCTGATGGCTGAAATAATTTAATTCACCTGATTCGATTTAGCCAGATACTTGACCAGGTAGATAAAGATAGGACACACTTCGCCTATTTCATGTGCATTAGCACGATGTGCAAGCTACATTTAGCAACTTCTTTATTCTATGCATTACGCATCGTTCAATTTGGAAGGATTTGTCACACGTTTCTTCTAAAGGTGAAGTTTTTTGCCTAGAGCAATTATTTTATTTTTAAATCATGTTTTTTTCAAATGGCCGAGGGTTAGTTTTGCTGACGTCATCATTTTTGCTGACGTCTTCAAAAACTGCAAGCCGGTGTGAAATTATCTTTGAAAAGTGTGATTTCTTCGGGAGGCAATAACTTTTGTCCTGCCACGTATTTTGACATTCTGTTCTGAGTTTCTGAATGGTAATACAATGATATCGAACATCTTCAGGGTTTTTCAGAACTAAAAATGTGACATTAAACAGACAAGTCCCGTTGATGATGCCAAAGCAAAGCCACAACGTCACTGGATGGCAGAGGGGTATTAAATTCACTTTGTAGCATTGCAATTTTCTAGACCAGAAAAAATATCCAAAACGGGCTGAGACAAAACTCACTCTGTAGAGAGATCTACTCTGGACTAATAGAAAAAGAAGGGGTGAGCCAGGCTACTCAAAACAATCCAAAGCAACAGTACTTCTAAAATGTACATCTCGATTAAGACCGTTTCTACGTTAAGGTGTTTTTATCGAGACACCATCTCTAGGTGGGTTGCCTTCACTACGGCTTTTGAGGGGCCCACCTGCCCTTATTTAGGTAAGTTATTCCGCGCCAGACACCAATCTGATATCTTTTACCTCGCGGTTGAAATTATGGAAAAGAAGAGAAAGAAAAAGACCTTATTATACGAGGAAGATTTTATATTCAGTAAATTCTCCATCAATATAATATATCTACGCAAAAAAGAAAGAAAAAAATATTATAGGAGGAAATTATGATAATTCATAAGAAGGCGGAAGCGTATATTAATTTAGTTTTCCAATCTTTCGCCACCCCACACTATTATTCCACTATTATTCCACCCCACACGCCCTGCTTATTAACTTTTAAAAAACAATAACATAAAAGAGTCAACTCTCTAAAAAGCTAAAATACACGTTAAACATAACCTGAACTTAGAATAACTTAACTAATAGACTAGACCCAAACCAATTTACTACTTCACAAACCCTGGAGTTAGCCATTATGGTAAAGTACTAGTCCCTTACCAATTGTCTACTAAACAATCCCTGGAGTTAGCCATAGTAAGGTAGCACACTTTTTAGTAAATATATAAACTTGCCAGCCCTTCGCTTGTTCCAATCCCCAGTTGGAAAAATACACCTGATCAAGTTTCATGTTTTAACGAACGCAAATTATTAAAGTTTTGGCGATTTATATAGGAAATTTATTTGTCTAGGGAAAAAACTTGCGTCGCTATTCCCAAACGTAGAAATGAGAAAATATATTGTCGAATTTATTCGAATAAACGCTATATGGCTTCTTAGGATATTCATCTCGGCCGGTGGGCAAGCCCGTTGGCAGAAATATGTTTTCTGACCTTTCATACTGAGGTGTCGATGCGACGATCACATGGTGCTTTTCTTCAAATTAGAAAATGATAGACAAATTGTATAACCTGTCAATCATTTGATTTTAAACGTTGTTTTGATATTTTTTGCTTAGCAGTCACTATTTGCAATTTCATCTAAACAAGGATTAAATCAACAAATTTTATGATTATTTTGCAAATAAATAAATGATAACAATAAACACGTTCTTTTATTCCTTCAACTCCAAAACCTCAACTTTATAGCCTGAAGCTATGCTCAAAAATCATCTTGGTCTTCGATTCTACTCCTATCACACATGTCATTATGTAACCACCAGTGTAAGCTGTGACTCTAAGGCTCACAGTCACTCTGGTACCACACAGAATGTTTGCTTCAATATTACTATCACCTATGTGAAAATATAAGCCGAATCTGAGCCCGAGTGTAACTGCTGTATTTTGTGGTATTTGCTGTATAACTGCAAATTTTGCCATTTTATATTTAAGCAACAGCTTAGACAAGAGTCCAACATATCAGATTCATGGTAGGATTGCTCGTTCCTCTATTAACTCTCAGTTTCTTATTTTGTAATACGCCTCCAGTGAGTTACAATTTACATTAAGAATTTTTGAGATCATGACTTCGTGTATGTATTATCTAAAAACGTGGGAGTTTAGGAATGGATCAAACTCATAATGGCGAGGATGGCGGGGGGTGGGGGGAGGGGAGGGGGGTGCAAATTTATGTAGTCATCCCAAATAAACATGAAACATGATAACAATCAATGGTACTCTACTATCCTATCTCTTGGGTTTGTGTAGCAGGCAATTGGTTAGGAACTAGTAGATTAGTTAATTTATTCTAACTTCGCGTTATTTTTAACGTGTATTTTAGCTTTTTAATATCTCCCAATCGTCAAAAATAGCTTGCATTTGTTTATTATTAGGGTCAGCATTGTTTCCATGTTGATCACGAGGTTCCTATATGTGGGAGGAAATATTTCTACATCACGCACCAAACGTTATTGTCCCACCTGTCTTTACCTGGAAATTCAATACGTAAATATGTGATCTACCCTTCCCTGTCAATGTTGCTCCTACCGAAGTTAGATCTGAACAACAACTTTCGCAAACATGTTATGCTGTGAGTAACTTAATATTATTAGCAGTCTCTGTTCATGTGTTTGATCAAAAAACAAAAAGTTAAACTTTTAATATGACTGAGATTTAAAATAAGAATAAAACAGCGTGTAGTGTAAATAGAAACTGACAGAATATTGTATCAGTTTACAAGTAAGAAAATGCAGGGGGAATTCTACGAAACTGATGAGGGGCAAAAACTACGTACTAAAATAAACGAAAAACCTTATAACATTACGTATTTTCGAAACTTACCTAAAAGGTATAAAAATGAGATTTTTAAAGGTCTGGTCATTACATCTGCAGTTATTCCTGCTTTAGTTGATAAAAAGAAAAAACAAACAAAAAGGAAAAACTTATTTAGAAAAGTAAACGTATAATAAAGGTAAGCATTTTTAAACATGAATAAGAAAGATAATTTTTATGGGAATGTAAGATAATACAGTAGACACCTTACAACGGAACAACGTCGAAACAAAGTCAAGACGACGTCACAAAGTTGTTTTAATGTTTCGACGTTGTTTAAGTAGTGTGCCCAGGAAAGGTTTTTGATAATAGACCGCTTATTATACGACTGCTGTATTTCATATATCATCGTAAATGTTTTATCCCAATCGAAGCTATAAGGCCATTTAAGAAAAATCTTTCTGAACAAATTATTTAGTGTCAATCACAAGGTTGTCATTACAATCCGTGCAATACCATTATGAGAAGTCAATTACGCGTTACAATTCTTTCAATGCCATGTTTAGAAGTCAATTACGCGTTTATTTTATATTTCCCTCTTAATTAATTCTCAACAATGGGGAAAATCTAAATAAAACCCCTCAAAAATTGTGTGAAGGATGATGTGCAGAACACTGGTACGAATGGATCTGTATGGATTGAATATTGCCATGCTCTATGTCATTCGGATCTAACTACTAGTAATAAGAAACTACATGTAAAATCAAATTCAATGAATTTATAATACTTTGTCGCATTAATCATGCAAGGAATTATTTCATCTTACTCGTGGATACTAAAAATTTGTTTTATCCTAAGAGTTATTGAAATGATTTATCCATATATAATACGTATATCCTGATTTTAATGTAGCCATGCGACACCATAGGTTAAAAGATTTGAACCCCCGTCTTTTGTTTTTTCGCAAATAGTTGGCCAATAGTAATCCAACCTTGATCCATATGTTGATCAAAATTAGTTGCATATTCTGAATGCAATTACTCGTAAGTTTGCTAAAATATAAGTATGTTTGAAGAATCAGAAGTGAGAAAATTACCCCCGTCTTAAAATATTTTTCGCCAAATAACACCAAAATGACGTCATATCGGCAAAAATAAAATGTCCCAAAAAATATGATGCAATTTTCTCCATGAGTTCCTAGAATGAAATTTTTATAGGTTACTAATCACCTCTTTATAACTAAAAATTCTCCTTAATTACCTTAGTAGATTACCTTAATTAGTAATAACTAACCGAATATGGTATTGGTTTACAAGTAAGAAACGACAGGGAAAATTCTACGAAACTGATAAGGGGCAAGAACTACGTACTAAAATAAACGAAAAACCTTATAACATTACGTATGTTCGAAACTTACCTGAAAGCTATAAAAATGAGATTTTAAAGATCTGGTCATTACATCTTTAGTTATTCCTGCTTTGGTTGACAAGAAGAAAAAACAAACAAAAAGAAAAAAAATATTTGGAAAAGTAAACGTATCATAAAGGTAAGCATTTTTAAACATGAATATGAAAGAGAATGTTTCTGGGAATGTAAGATAATCCAGTAGACACGTTACAACGGAAAAACGTCGAAACAAAGTCAAGACGACGTCGCGAAGTTGTTTTAATGTTTCGACGTTGATCAAGTAGTGTGCCATCAGAAGGGTTTTAATAATAGGCCACTTATTATACGACTGCTGTATTTCATATATCATCGTAAATGTTTTATCTCAATAGAAGCTACAAGGCCATTTAAGAAAAATCTTTATGAACAAATTATTTAGTGTCAATCACAAGGTTGTCATTACAATCCGTGCAATACCATTATGAGAAGTCAATTACGCGTTACAATTCTTTCAATGCCATGTTTAGAAGTCAATTACGCGTTCATTTTATATTTCCCTTCAAAACCATGCGTTTCTACAGAGGCATTTGGCTGATATTCACGATTCGGGGTTACCAACCTGAGAGGAGGGAATCATATTATTTGCTTCAGTCCAAACATTACATCATCACACCAATATTGTCTCCCGTATTTTTCTGCTTTAATTCTATTCATGCCACCGGGGAGGAGAGGTAAAAATCCCTTCTCCGGTTTTTTTGGAATAACGTTTTGTTGGGTAATCTATTGTTCTGAAATTTTGGCAAAAAAAAAAATTTCGAACCACGCTCGAACCACGCCCATTTTTAGGGGCGGTAAAAACAATTGGTCAATTTGAATTTTCTTTTTGCTTATTTTTGCGCTAATTCTTGTATCTTTTAGCAAAAATATAAAGGTAAAAACTTGGTCAAAATTTTTTTTTGGTCCAAAAATATGATCTCATCGCCAAACGAATGACGTCATCAATTTGTTTTAGGGTTTTTTATTTTTTTTATGATTGTCTATTACTCTGCAGAGTTTCAAGCCCTCAGCATTGTTCATTCCGAAGTTAGATAGAGAGGGAGCATTTTTGTCCCCTCCCCAGCATGAATATGCTACACAAGCTACCCCGGCACGAATAGCGTTCATAATATAGCTAGCAACAACCCTAACCCTATTGCTAGGGTTATTAGGGCTAGTTAGTAAACCATGTTGTTATGACTAGTCAGTAAACCCCGGTGCTAGAATATATGTCATCCCTATCCCCGGCCGGAGATAGATAGTTCGACCATTGTGCACTTAATTCCTCTTGATGTAAAAGTTAGAAAAAGTCACAAAAGGTAAATTAATTACCAGAATTGGAAAATTTTCCAAAAATTAATATTGGTTAAATAATGAAATAAACTACTTTATAGCTATCTTCAATATGGGCGCAATACTGACCAAATTGAAAAGCAGGTTGCAAGAAGAAAGAAGCATCCATTGTTCTGACTCTACAGACGGAGATTGCATCGATGGTAAAAGTCCAGAAAAAACTGCTCTATCAGAACTTTCTAAAAGTTGTCAATCGTGGTATAATACTCTTCTTGACTTTAAGAAAAACTACGCAAATATTAAATTTGGTTCCAAGGATTATTCTAATGATTTATATTTTCCATGTCTCACAGTTGACGGATTCATATCATACAAAGATTATCTAAATACATTTCGAGAATTATTCTACTTTACAGCTGTATTTCAAGCCCAGGTTAAAGCTCAAACAATGCTAGTTAAACGTGAAGAGAATATAGGACCAGCCTGTGTTTCAGATATTGAGAAGGCGTTACAACTCGCAACGCACATAGCCGAACAACTTTCTGATGCAATAAATCTTGTTTATGGTAAGAAAAAAAAAATAATTCAGAAATATACAATATCGGATACGTTTAAAGAAGACGATGTAAAAAAGTACACAGACAAGTATTTTGAAACCATGGTAAAGCAAGGAAAAGAGGGTGCTGTATGCACTAAATCTTCAGCAGGACAATGCAAGGGTAACATCATTGGTTATGCATTTCTAAAGCAGTATTGTTTATCATTGGAAAGGTTAAGAATATGTGCTGACAAACTATCTCGTCTACCATAGTCACGACAACAAAGAAAACATTTTGCTTATTTATTTTTACCTATAATCTTCTTAACGTTTTAACTGCTGTATTTGGTAGATGTATATTATTTGTTTCGACAACAATATTGATGACGTCATTACTTCGAAAAATAATTAACTTTCCGAATGCGAAAACAAAATTAAAAATTATTTTCTCAATCAAGAGTTATGGCTCTTTAAATGTAGGTACCAAAACTGTGCCAGATAATATTTGCCTGGAGTTTTATGATTCTATCATTATTAGTTTCTGAGAAAAATAGGAATTCTATTCTCTAGTGCTTCTTTATTTTTGTTACATCATGCCTCTGCGTAACAACAAAAGCAACACTACACTCTAGTTTTCCATGACCACGCTCTCTAGAAACCAGACGTAGCATCGAAGCCAATACAACTTCAGAAACCAATCGAAGCCAATCGAGATCAATCGAATATCAATCGATCGATTAATTATCTCGAGGGTGCCAACGGCCAGAAAATCTTTGCATTTTTTCCGGGACAAAACGGGTCTTCTGTAGAATGTCAATTTAATTTGTGAAAAAACCCGGAACTTGCCTGGACTTCATATTCTTTCCGCTGAAATTGCTAAGTCATTTGGAATATATATTCCTTTCTCCGTGAAGAAAAATTACTCACCATAATGGTCACATAGCATATACCGTCCTTGGTTCATGAACGCCCCGTTGCCCATGGCTTGTCGTGAAATATATCAAGTTGCACTAAAACGAAAAAGCCCACTTCTTGTGCTGCCATATTTACTTTGAATGTGTCGGAACATTTAGGGCAAGTTTGTCGACTTTTATAGATTGGTCAGAGTTTTAACACGAAATTGTAACTCGGTCGATTTTTCCGATTTTTAAAAACAAGCGGCACGTCCCAGGTTAGACTAGTCGTAGTAAGTAGAAACAGAACTAAATCGGGAAATCGGAATTGAGTAAATGTCGTACAGGAAGCGCTTTACGCTCTCTTCCGAGGCCTTTCCATCTCCGAGTGATTGATGATCGTTTTCCAGTTTTTGATTCATCAATCTAGGATACTGTAAATGTATTAAATTTTGCGTTTCACTAGGTTATTTTTGAAATTTTTACCACCTGTCATTATCCCTAGTTACCAATTTTTATTTTCAATATGATCCTAGATAAATTAATGAAAGGTGCTAAAATTTCTAGTCGTATGAGCCATTCATTCAAAAGTTATGTAAAAAAGTATAGAAGGGAGGGTTGAAACATCCTCCCGCAGTAGGAATAGGGTTAATAGCCGCGGATTTCGAAATATTTAGAGGCTGCACAATTTTGTACCCGCAAAATTTAATATATTTATGGTAATTACCTTCTATTGTTCGTGTCCCTCATTATATTGCGTCTTTAATTTTCACGCCTCTAATTTTTGCTTTTAATGCGTGAATAACCGCTTTAACTTTTGCGCATCTTAAATGCGTGAAAACTAAAGTAGCGCAAAAATTGAAAGGAGTTAGTACGGCATGCGAAATAACTTGTTAGGTACGTAAGCATTGCTTTTCTACATAACTATTTTATATAACTATAATTCTTTATTTGGTACACAATTATTTATATCATGCACCTTTTTCTGTTTTTGAGATCCGATTCATGAACCTAGGACGGAAAGGCGTGTTAAATTCCGGGTTAGTCCGGGGCGTTAGCACCTTCGTTGATTATCAATTAATCGAAGAACAATGAAATACTCAAATTATTTTCAAGTAAGATTGTTGTCGATTGTTTTATTGATTTTAGTTCGCTTATAGTGGGAATTCCATCTTACTACAATCGCGGACAGAGATACTTGAGACAAGGTGAAATTTGTGTAAAAATTTGGAATTTCAACTTTGGCAAAAAGACTTAAATTTTGAGCAACAAACTGCACAGAAAATTGGAATTTTTACCAAGACCCTTGGTACTAGGCTGCTAGAAGCAACAAAATTTGTCGAGTTTGCAAAAAGTCCTAAGATCCGTTTTGTTTATGTTTTAAGCTACCTATGGTTATTAAGAATACAGAATTGATATCGGTCTGTACAAAGCACGTGGTCAAACATTTTAAACCAATAAAATTCGCGTATTTCTTGTATTGACCCGGTCAATATGGCTGTCAGTTAATAATTAATTTTGTTATGATGGTCACCGGTCATTATTAAAAAAATCATTCTGCTGCTACTCTTTTGAACATATTTTAGGGGGAGATTACAACAAAGAGTCATCAATTCTCTTCGGAATTTGATTTTAATAGCATAAATTAACCCTCTTTTAGCTATTTGATGGTGAACATATATTACAAGACAGGGTTGAGTAAAATTTCTCTAAACTTACTTTATTATAAGTACTTTCAATTTATACAAAAAATCAATCAATATTTTGCTGAGGTCAGCATTTATTTTTCAAAAACCAAGAATTTCCTTATAATTCATCTTCGACATTAATTTAGTGCCAAAACACTAAAAACTCTTGCATTAAAAGAAAGTTACTCTCTACAGTATTAAACAAACGCTTATTTAAAAAAATTCGCTCAAATTTTTGGCGCTTTGGACAAAAACAGGACGTGGTTACACAGAAGAAGTCCAGTCAAGAGTAATCATCCAAAAAACACGATAAAGTAATAATCCGACGCATTCTTTTAACTCGTTGATTTTTGTCTACTTACAGCTTTCGTACTTAATTCCTTACCTTGTAATAATATCAATTATCTCAATTATCAATCAGATCAACGTACAATAAAAAAACGATTCATTTATTTGGTTCGTTTTCAGAAACTAACCGATAATATGTAATTTCCTTATTTACTCTAAAAATGTTTACAGCTTGTAAGCATCCGTCAACAACATTGCATTTTGATAATAGATAACCTCGATTCCTTGTACTTTAGAACTCGCGTATCTTTGTTCTCTAGTTCTCTTGCTCCTTCAGCGAACTGGTGGAGGTTTCACGATGAATAACGCTTAAAAAAAATCTTCTCCGCAGCTACTTTTAAGGAAAATTGAGCTGACAGGGAGTATATATCAAGCGAAAGTTTAAAATTTCTACGTTGGAGAAAGACTATGTACAGGTTAAAATGAACACAGTTACTAATAGAAATGAAAAGACTTGTTACTCACGCACAGACCCACGGACCCACAAGTACGAAACCAAAGACGAGTGACCCTATGGGCACCCGTCAATAAATTATGCACACGCTTGAAGTCACATTATCCTCGTGTACCGTAAATAAATGCATTGATAAGAAACACAAGTAGGAACCTCAGGTGCAAATAAATTGAAGAAATGGAATCTTTAAGAAAGACTTCAGGCCTCTTTTACATGGACCTTTAAATAAGTTCAACCCTAATCAGTCTTGGGATTGATTGCTTTCTTTGTGAGTCAATGAGCTTGCAATTGATTGGTTTCTTCGGGAAAAAGAAACCAATTAATTGCAAGCTCGTTGGGAAGAAACCAATCAAATACAAGATTTTTTAGAGTGAAACTCATTTAGGGGTCCATGTAAATTTTAGTTAAAAGTAAGAACTGCTTAGTCTGAATAAAATTTAAGGAGCTACTTGATGATGATAGGAAACACCCCCACCATTCAGGAAAAATGTAGTAAAAATCCATCTTTATATTTTTTTGTTTACTTGCTGAACAAAAGAATCTTTTGTTTAAAAATATTTTATTTTGTTTAAATTTTATGTAAATAGTCCTTTGAAGAAACTCGAAACGAAAACGTTTTTATAGAGCCCCTCCTAGCAAAGTGGTCAAAATCCATTTCATTTTTCTTAAGCATTGTGGATATTCATCCAAGCAAAACACGTCAATAGGCGACGGATACAAAACAGCACTTAATAACGTGTAACGGAAACATGATAATGTACTTCTTATTGCGAACAAAATTTGTTTATTCAGCTATCTTTATTCGGGATATTAATGTTATTTGAGTCCCTATCACGGTAGATATTCATCCAGAGTAATTAACCAGACCAAAACGCGTCGCTAGGCGACGAATTCCAAACAGCGCTTAACAAATTGGATACCTGCATACATTGTTTTCTCAGCTGAATCAAAACCGTTCTTTTACTGGTATTAAAAAGAAGAATATCGATAGTTTTTTTAGAAGCAACTCAACTTTTGATGCAATGCTCACGACGCAATGCTCATATAAGGATATTCAAGGAAAAAGAGGGAATACATTTTGACAGCGTATCGTTGCACCGCATTCACCGAGATTATCACTATCCATATATAGGTGTCGTTGTACAGACGTACCAAGCAGGTATACATTATGTTCTTCATAACCTTCAGATTTATGCTTTTGACTTCTTTTTTGCCTTGTATCCCATAGACAATCAAGCATAGAATGGTGCAACCAAAATTCTGGTGCATCTGCTGAATAAGGTGTTTCCATATGTCCACCTGCATATAGAGGAAGCAATACATGTTATAAGTAAGTATAGTATACATGGTAGCAAATATTTTAAACTTCATTTTCTACGAGGCGAAAATTCCCTGTGAATGCCAAAAGAAGACATTACATTGCAAGAAATTATCGTCATACCATTGTAAATCATACCGTCATACCAGTGTAAATCAACCTTTCACTTTTACTAGAAATGTTAATTTTGAGAGAAAGATAGAAGATCTCTATTGGATCCAAATGTTATTAAAAAGTAATTTGCATTCATGGGACAGGCAAATATAGTCGAATTAGGAAACGTTCGAGATAAAAATGTTTTTAAGTGTAAATAAAAGGCTCAAAAGAAGCCATTTAGGCTTTCTTCATATTATTAACCCTATTTCAACTGGACTTTTTTGGGCAAATTATTTCCCTCCATAACTTTTGAACGACTAATAGTACAAGGAAGGAAGGATAGTGCATCATGAATCGCTGACGTCAGCATATTTCTGATGACTTCATCACAAAAATTGAAATGACAAATTTTGCTTAAAAAGCTTATATTGTTAGAAATAATATAATATTCTAGATAACATTTTTCGATTCTGATTCTGGTTTTAGACAGCTATTGTGTTCCTCTCCCGGTTTTCAACGAATACGTCGCAAGATACCAAAATTATTGCCAAAGATCCAAAACAAAATTTCGGAGACATTGGGGGAAACGAGTTAGTCATGTGACCAAAGCTTTTCTTTGACATTTATATGACTTTTCAAAGTTTCGTGTTATAAGTATTTAAACACAAGTTATTGCAAAATAATGATATCGTCGACCATCTGCAGAAATTGATGGTCTCAGGTTATGACATATATTTTTTGATCCACCGACGTAATCAAGCTGATATATATTTATAGATAATCTGCCCCTCCCCCCCTCACCCCCCCCCCCCCCTCTCCTTTCATAGATTGAG
>JAULBZ010003915.1:0-15597 GCA_032360805.1 Neoturris breviconis
TTACTTCATCAAGTAAGAGTAAGTTTAGTTCAAGTTATAGCTAATTGAAATATTCAAAATTTTGACTTTTTTTTTTTGTAAATCACGGAAGATTGTATCGGTGGTGTCATGGACACTGCCATGACAATCTGCATAAAATAACCAAAGTAGGGCCTATCTCTATGTCCAGATGGTTAACAAACAAACATTCAAATCAACTGTTAAACTCCATCCACACAACAACAAAACAAAGGATAAACAAGAAAATATATGCCTCTTCACACAAGAAATGCTTGCCTGTCCTTTATTTGAAAAATTCAGAGTACTATACCTTTCACTCTAGCAGATTTTGTCTCGAACTTTGTTAGCATTGTCCGGCGGACTATATTACACTATATACCAAACTTTTGTATTGATGAAACGAAGAAATCTGGGGGAAATCTTCTGCTCGAGTGTTCAGGTGTTTTGGTTTCAAGATTGCAGGCTGTTTCCGTATATTCCAGACTATGATACTCTTCGAGTTCCTTTAATATTTTCCACGTCAGCTAATAAAATAAGGCTTTTAAAATAAAACTATATACATTAAATATAAACTTTATATTTTAATATAAAAGAGCTTTGATGCAATAATAATAATTTTTGAATCAATAAAAATAAGAAAAAGTATTAGTTTGACGTTATTAGGTAAGTGTAAGGTAGTTTAGAACCTTAATTTTGGTCCGTAGAATTATGGCATACATGCGGTGACGACATTCTTTAAAGTCATAGTTTAAAATTTTACCATTGCTGGAAACGCTGCAGACCGTGGTTTTCAGTGATAGAATAAAGCGCAGTGTTGAGCCTAAAAAATGGCGGTGACAGCTGTTGCCAGAGTGCATGAAAATAAACATTCCATTTATTTTGAATGTTGTCTTGTAATGTTTCACTGCAATTTCATACATACTTATACCACTTGCTTAGGGTTGTCAGGGTATTTTTTTTGAACTTTTTCTGAAATGAATTGCGTGCGCCGAGTTTTTGGTTTCATCGGATATTTTTTTAAGTTCTTGCTTGTGTGTGTTGTGTGCTAATAAGTGTATTTTGATACACAAAAAAATACCTGAAACTAAGTTTAGATAAGCCAAGCGACTTATGGAAGCTTTATAAGGTAACTAACTGTCCCTAAGAAACCAAAACGCTCCATCTAGAACCCAGAATTTACTGAAACAAGCCCTACAGACCCCCTCTTAATGTTTTTTCAGAGAATTTCAAAAAGCAATCATAAAAATTAGTACTTGTTTGCTTCAAGCAGCGAAAATAATACACCAAAACTGTTATAGAACCTTTCTACATAACATATAAAGGCATAATTTTAGAATACAATCTCAAAAAATGAAATTCACGACCTACTCACCGTTGTTTCATTTACGGAAATAGCAGACATGACCTTCCGAATCTAGCACAAAAATTACCAAATTTACCTTGATACATACATATATAACACTATTGGTTTCCGTAAGAAAAACATTAATATTTTTCGTTACGCACAGAAAATTCAAATTGACTTGTGAGTACCGGGAGCAAAGCTTTCTGGGTAATTTCTTCGGTAAAAGAAGCGAAATATGTTGTAGAATAGGAAACCATGTGGTTATTGGTGATTTATTTCCATTTTCCCGTCGAAAAAATAAAAAGCGATTTTAAAACAGGCCTGGCAGCGCTGATTTTAAAAATTCCAACAATAACCACGCGGATTCATACACGGCACATCCTAATCTACAGTTTCCTTTTTTTTTTTATTCAATTCCCATTAAAATAGCGTCCACAGAGTCTAAAAAGTAAAAAATCATGCCTGCGGTGCTAATTTTGCACCTGTGGCGTATTTGCGTGTCCTGCTTGTTCAGGTGATAGTAGCGAGAGGAAAATAAGTGAGACAAGAATTTCAAAATAGCGGCCCGTACGGAAAGCGAGCAAGAGGTTTATTTGTATTGCTCGCCAAAATACGTCGAAGGTAGGGATAAAATGTTGTTTCCTTCTTTCAAATGTTATTTGTATGTTATGTAGAAAGGTTTTATAACAGTTTCAGCATATTCTTTTTGCCGCGGGAAGCAAGCGAGTCCCGTTTTTTTTAATGATTTGGAATTCTCTGAAAAAAAATTAAGTAGAGGGAAGTCTGCAGGGCTTATTTCGGTACTTTATGGGTTCTAGATGTAGCGTTCTGGTATATTAAGGATAGTTAGCTGCCTTATTAAACTTCGCTAAGCTGCTTGGCTTATCTAAACTTCATTTCGGGTATTAGGTTTGATAATTCGGACACTGTCCGAATATCACTCAACATGTTATATATGAGGTTCGGAAATCCTGATTTAAGAAACTTGAGTTACGAATATGACGTCATAACCTGAGTTAACTAACTTTTTGTAACTCGGTGATTTAGACACAAATAAAATTCCTGAGTTATTTAACTCGGGGAATTTTATTTTGATTAAAATTTCCGAGTTATTAAACTCGGGGAATTTTAATGGAAAGAAAATACCGCGTTATTTAACTCGGGAATTTTAATTGAAATAATATTTCCGAGTTATCTCAAAACTTCTTTTAGAAGTATTTATTTCAAATATTTTATATTATGAAACAAATGAGGTTTACGATCAAATTATTAAAATTATTAAAAACGTTTACTGGGGAAAGTTTGATTTCGAATCATATTCCAAAAATTGGCCAATTTTAATCCCAGAACTTAACTTAACATCTGACTTGGCCTTAGATATCGATTTCGAATCCGGGGGTGGATTTGTTAAATGTTAGTCCCAAAAATTATTTTTTGACTCAAAAACTTATGTTGTTTTGTCTGACACTCTGCATCAGACTTGGCCTAAGGATGTTGATTTTGAATCCAGGGGTGAATTACAATTACAAAGAAAATTTCTGCCGAGTTAGTAATATATTTTTAATAAACCCACCTGGAAATTGGGATTATTGCCTGAACTTAAATTGATATGGCTTGATATGGGTACATTAAGCAAAAATATGAAGAAGAAAGAAAAAAATTACCACCTGCCACTAGTTACTAATTTATTTTTGATTTGTGCCCCCACCATCCTGAGTAGGGTTAAATTAAAGTATGTATGGATCTAGCAAATGCCTAGCTAATGCCTAATTTTCATTATTGTACTGCTTTCAGTATTATTCTTTATTATTTTAGGCGTTTAGTACATATGTTATTTATGAACATATAATATGTCAAGTTCAGAGGATGAAGAAACGATTGAACAACAACTGAAAATAACATTAATAGGAGATGGTACAACAGGAAAAACCTCAGTATGCACTCGCTTATCACAAGAGAACTTTGATAAACAATACAAACAGACAATGGGACTTGATTTTTTTCTCAAGCGGTATACACTTCCAGGAAATATTAATGTCACATTACAAGTTTGGGACATTGGTGGTCAGCAAATTGGTGGAAAGATGTTAGATACTTATCTTTATGGTGCCAATGGTATTGTACTTATATATGATGTAACTAACCATAGTAGCTTTGAAAACTTACAAGACTGGCTTGATGTTGTTAAAAAAGCCTACTCGCAACAAAAAATGCCATATCTGGCACTTATAGGAAATAAGAAAGATATGGAACATTTACGAACTGTGAAAAAAGAAAGGCATGGTGAATTTGCCCAAGAAAATGGGATGGCCAATTTCTTTCTTTCGGCTAAGTCAGGTGACCAAGTGAATTTTTGCTTTCAAAAAATTGCTGCTGATATTCTTGGTGTTCGTTTATCTAAGCAAGAAGTTGAGCAATCTAATCGAGTCATTAAAGCTGATATCGTTACCTATACAGAAACTGAAGCAGCTGCACGTGTACCAACGAATCATACAAAAAGTTCATTATGTGAAATTCAATAAATATGTAAATAAGAGTGCTATTCTAATCTTGCATTTGGTTTCATTTTTATGAAAGATTGTTAACTCAATACTCTCCTCAGCAGATGATAATATATTTCTCCTATTTATTCATGTTTTGTAAGGAGCTCTATAGCCTTTTGTTTATCGTATTCTTCTACTTTCAAATGGATATACCTTATTTGGATAAATTTCTGCATGGATATTTTTCATGTATGCACATATTAACCCTTTGCACCCCAAGCATGCCGCTCCCTGGTGCATGGGTCGCTGCACTCCTAGGTATTAACCTAGTGGTACCATTCCCAAGAAAAACTTGAAACTCCTATCCCCAAC
Organism: Neoturris breviconis; assembly: GCA_032360805.1. NCBI lineage: Eukaryota > Metazoa > Cnidaria > Hydrozoa > Anthoathecata > Pandeidae > Neoturris > Neoturris breviconis. Next base: position 4,201 of record JAULBZ010003915.1, read on the forward strand.
AGGTCCGGGAACTAGACGCAAAGGGTTACAGTATTACACGCAGATTTATTTTCTAAAGTATCATGTAATGATTTATTTTCACGCACTGTCATCTACCTTGTTTTGAGTGGATTAAATTTCGGTCAAGATGAAATCTGAAAGAAGAAATTGAAAATAAAACCTGTCAGGAAAGAAAGAAAAACTGTGTAATTAACGGCAATTGCATAAAAACCTTATAAAGTCTTTGATACATGTTTTACATTTGACATACTTAGACCTTTCATGGTAAAGAAAATTTCCAGAGAAAGATGAGAATGGTGTTTTGGGACTTTGGACACAGAGTTTTATGAAGCATATATCAGCAATTTTTGGATTATTTCACTACACTATCTACCTTTGAATTTTAATATAAAAATCCACATTTTCTACATGGATTGATTTCCGCATGGGACATTAAATTTTTGCACACTTAGACAATCTTGCGCAAAATTGTGCAAATATTTATCCGCATGAAAATTTATCCTAATAAGGTATTTTAGAGTTTTTTGGTTTTTAGATAAGGTAAGTGCAACTAAAGTAGAAAGAAATTGGGATGACTTTTGTTATTTGTTACAAAGTCGAAAGCTATGATAAATGACTCTACTACAGTAATTATAGAGTATTTGATTTTCTTTTGACAACATAATCCAATTTTGAACACTATTAATGAGTACATACCTTATCATTAAAACCATATATTTATTTATTCTATCAAGAAAGCATTAGACAATATATTGTCTAGAACAAAGAACCTGCTGTTAGGCGTATTCTCTATATTTAGTATATACACAATACTATGATGTATAATGGTGTGTATGCAAATAGTTATGTGCAAGGTTTAACTTTCACTCAGGCTATTTCCGATAACATACCTTTAGTATTAGTGCCTGAAGTTACTTGCTCAAAATCTGCCATGATCACATCATACTCTTACAGTGCTTGAAATAAGAAACAAAATCTTGCGGTGATTATTTGTTGTTATTTTGAACATTGGATGGTGTGCAAATGTGAAAACAACTGTTTGATATCATTTGTGCTGATGTCCCACAGTTAGTTTGAATTTGGATAGTGTGTTGTTTTATTCTTTATATATTATTTTAATTTTAATATGAGTGGTTCACCTAAATAATGCACTGAGTATATTTATGAGAGTTGTAAATAATGTTTATTTGACAAATATAGAAACAATTAATTTTCTGTAGTCTTCCACAAAAATGTATTGTATATACTATCTTTTTGCATTGTTTCCATCCATTGAGTATTTTTCAGCTTATTATATAAGATCTGGCTAGGCTACCATAAATTCTCTAATTAGCGCCTCTGTTCTCATTAGATTTTCAGCATTTTAAAAGAGGTACTTAATAGAGAGGGGTGCTTATTGTTTATTTACTTTTGGTACCTAAATCGCAAAAGTTAATTTATAAAGAATGCTGTAAGAAGATTTTGAAAGCTTATCACAATAAACTCTTGATTGATAGATTTTATGTAAGTGTCATTGTATATTTATTTTGTCAAACTCCCTGCTTTATATTTTGCTTAGTATTCTAACGAGAGAAATTTATCAGTCCAATAAGCCCTTCCCCTTCCCATTAGAATAGAGACACTTATGAGAGCATTTTATGGTATCTATAATAGGGAATTTTTGTTTGAGACTATGTTTTTGAACTGCCTGGTTGGTATCAACATTATTCAAAATTTTGAATATCATTTTGATATTCGATATCAGTATTAGTATATGCAATCGAACATTGTTGAGTGCGGTTAACAATTACTGTCAGTTATTTCTGGACATTTTATGATTCTGTGTCCAGAAATACTTATTCCTAATTAATCGTTAATTGTCTGAGTTAATCAAACTTAAATCCCAACAAGAGGAAAATTTCATTCAGTGCAAATTTTAAATTTATTTACTATTTTCAACTCAACATCTTTAAGATCAAAGCACAAAAGTAGTTTGCATCCCACTTTCAAATAAAGCAACATTTTAACCAAAACATGTGTTTATAGACTATATTTTGAGAATGCTTGCTTTCTTTTTTTAAATAATTTTTGTTCCAAAATTTGATACTTTCTTATTCATGCATAGGTATTGTTCCAAAAAGTTTGTCAATAATTTGTTATATACAAATATATTTTTATATCTCAGCATATTTTCTTGTTTTTCTGATACAAATTCTATTCAATTTTATGTGTGTTTGATTTGGTAAAATTGTATGATTTCTAAATTTCGCTAGATACAAAAATGCCACCAAAAAAGAAAACTGGAACTGGAAATAGTTGGCAAAAAGATGAAGATGAAATCCAAGCTGTTGTTGTTGCTGATAGTTTTAACAGAAAAATTTCTCCAGTTACACATGAGTTACCCAGGGTAAGCAAGCCTCAATAAAACAGTCAGACATCACATGTGGAGGAGTGCTATTTGAGTTCAGTTTTTACTTCAAAGGTGCAAACCTTTCTCAAAAACTCTCCTCCATAGGTGATGTCCGATCGTTATTTTTAGGCATATACGTAATTTTAAATTTATTATGGACTAGTCACTCATTACTTTTTAACTTAATATTGTAATTCTTAGTCTCCTTCTAGAAAGGGAAAGATTTCCACTCTCAGGAACTCAATCCACATTTTACTCTATTCGTGTTTCTTACAATTATATAGGTTATATGGCAACGCAGCACGATAATTAGATTGTGTACTATTCACTTATTAAAATTTGTTTTTTGTCAGTGGCCAACTCAAAACTTTGTTCCAGTGGTGACTTTTTTGGTAGGATTAACGATAGGCGTGTTCGCCGGGTATTTATACGACACAGGTGTTTTTACAATAATTTAGATTTTTTGAAGGTCGTTTTATTTGGCAGGGGTGCTTACTTATTTGAGTTAATCGAACAATAAAATAAAAGGTTATAGTAAATTTTTTTGCTTGATACTACATACTCGTTATTCTATTGGTACACGGAATGGATCCATAGGAGGGTAGGATTTCAGCTCCGTTAAAAACGTTACATTACCACCCATTGATAACATGGCATGTAATCTTAAATATATTTATTTTTACCTTAACCAACATATAAAAAAATAAATTATTTTTGAGTGAGCTAAATTCAGCGATTCACAAAAATCAGCTAAAGTTGCTAATATTAACTAACACAAAAGACCTAAAGTATATGTAAAAAGTAAAATCTAAAATTAAACATTGTATAAAATTTGTTTTTTCTGTTTAACAAGTGCCTCCTTTTCGTGATAAATTTGTTTGAATAAGCATTTGTTTTGGTGAGGGTGAGGGGCTTTCTCTGCAAGGGCGCTTAATAATACTTTTCCTTCCAGGAAGGGGTAATTAATTGGAAAGGTGCACTTAATTCTGCAGGGGAGGGGGGGGAGGGGGCACTAATTCAGTCATATACGGTAGCTTCAATGTTTTGAAAATAAGATTGAATATTCACTGTGAAGGAGTGATTTTTTAGGTTAGTTTCAGGCTACAAAGCATGTGAAACTATGCTAAAAAACTGATTATTAGCTCTTATTTTGAACAATGATCCTTGTAATTCCAGGCCTTGCTTCCGCTTGGTAATAGAGTGTTGATTGATTACACACTGGAATATTTATTGGAACAAGGTGTACAAGAAATTATTGTGTTCTGTTGTTCACTTGGTGAAAAGATTCGTGAATATGTAAAGTAAGTGAGGCAAGTTAATTATGAGTTCAAAGCTCTTCACCACAGTTTATATGTTATCCTTTTATTTCATTGGTTGTATTGTACTGAAGAAGCCAATCCATTGTAAGCTCGATGACTTAACACACTGCTGTACAGATTACAGAATTTCGACAATTTTAGTTGATTTAACCCTACCAAAAAAGTTTGTTTTGGATAGTCCCTTGTACTTTTATTTTGTCACTGTATAAATCGGCATAGATAATAATTTTCAGTGAAACGTATCCCTGTTTATAATGTACCCAATCATATTTTTATCAAGAAGTAAATAAAGAGTTATGTTTACATAATTAACACATGATTTACACTAATTCAGACATGATTCATATTTTTGTTCCAGTAAAAATTGGGTTAATAATGGTAGCAAATGTAATGTTCACTGTGTAATGTCTTCAACGTCAGATTGTATATCATTGGGTGATGCACTAAGAGAAATTGATAGAGAGGTAAATAAATTTCTTTGTACAGCTTAAAATAACTTCTGGTCCTGAAAATATTCCGAAAACTTTCTCTTCTACCGTGATGACCGAATGTTATTTTGATCCCTGCAAGTTTTTATTTTTCATGATTGTTCGTGCCATTCTCCGGATGGTGGTCATTCAATTTTATCTACTAATGTCCTGGCACTTGTTATAATTCACACAATGTCTTTAGACCATGTGTCTTAGGGGAAGCTTAGCTTCCAGATTGAAGCAAAAACTCCCATTATAAAAAAAGTCATTTTATTAACTGAATTTAATTCTAGAAACTTATAGAACAGGATTCTTTATTTTATCAATAGAGATGGTCTTTTTATTTGATGTTTATTTCTCACTTGATTTTCAGGGTCTTATTCGATCAGATTTCATCCTGGTTCCTGGTGACTTACTGTCAAATGTGAAGTTGTCATCAATTATGAAAGAACATAAGTATGTGTTGCGGAGTATATTAAACAATGTATGCAAAATATGCGAAAGTCGGGAAACAAACACATTTCTGTGGAATAACTAGCTTAATGAACATAAATTATTAACATGATGTTGTTGATTTGGTGTAACACTGTCTAGGATTTTAGATAGAGATATTCAGTCAGAAAATCTGTCAAATTTTATTTCAAACTTTATAGCCTAAGGCAATGCACAAAAATCACTCCTCCACAGTGATTTCTTGCTGAATGGAATAAGAATAGTGCTTAAAATTAGAACGAATAATAAATGTCGAGGAGTGATTTTAGCCCACCAATCACTATCACTTTGCGGTGTCGGCGTCCTGCTTTTCTTATTAGACCATGTACCCGGAGGTTACTGTTTTGAAATTTGGTACCAGCATGTAAGGTGATATTTTGGAAGGACTCACTAAAACTTTTTCTATTTTCTATCAGCATTCTAGGCAATATTTGTTTTTTCAACTCTGGACCGAATATCGGCAAAAAAGGTTTTTTTGTCAAAAGTCAAAAGTCAAAATTTGATTTCTATGAGGTTTTGACCACATTCACAAATATATTGAGTCAAAAGTTAAATAGTTAAATGTTTTGAAATTGCTATGAGACTGACTGCAGTTACATTTGGACTTAGAAGTTTTCACACATTGACCACATTGAGGCAAAAGTTAAATACCTGATTTTTTGAAAGTTTTTTCACTGATTATAAGAATGTGACCAAAATCAGATTTGGACTTTTTTCAAAGAAATTTTAGAAATATCTGAAACTCTGCCATCTTAATAAAGACATATTTCAAACACTATATATTGTGTGTATGCAAATCATATTTATGTGCTTAGGTTTAATTTTCATTTGGTTTAGTGGGCTACTTTCAATACCAAACCTTTGATTTACTATAGCTTTGAGCTTCATAGCCTGAAGGTATACTCTAACATCCCACTTCCGCAGTGGCTATTTGCTGTAAGAAGTACATAGAAATAAGATATATTTTCCAATTATTTCTTTACAGAACGAAGAGGAAAAAGGAAAAAAACCTTGTCATGACAATTCTTCAACGAGTACTTACACCAGGACATTTTAGTCGGTAAATACGTTATTCACCAACTGTCTGATAACAATTTTTTAGAATAATATTGATTCATCTTGATAAGCTATAGTTTGATAGGTTTGTCTCTTATCAAAGATGTGTAGTATACAGACTTTCTTTGCATAATTATAGATGTTCAGAAGATGATATGATGGTTGCCATTGAACAAGATTCTAACCGAATACTTCATTGTCAAAAATCACAAGGCAGCAAAAACTTCTCATTTCCTATTGTAAGTTATTTGAACAGACAGATATCAGCAAAAGTAATAATAAAATACATATAAGAATGCATCATTTGAAATAACAGCAAAGAATCACTGTGGTGAAGTGCTATTGAGCATTGTATCAAACTATAACGCCTGAAGCAGTGCTCAAAAGTACTCCGTCACAGTCAAACGGACAGCAGTAGACTGTTGAGAATTAGTGATCTTTCCTGTCAAAGTTCCTTAGATGGACGATCTTTAAATTTGACAAAATTAATAATTCAAACTATGAAGTTTGTTATTTCTTTCTCCTGTTTATCGTTTCAATGTTATTTCATTGAGATTTCAGTGATCAAAATAAGAGTAAATAATCACTGCAGAGGACAGCATAGATTCAAGCTTTGTAGCCGAAGTATACTTAAAAATCACTCCTCCGCAGTGATTATTTGCTCTTATTTCAATCACTGGATGTTCTGTGTTAATGTTATCCTCGCAAATGTTTTATTCAAACTCTGCATAAACTTCCACAACTCACTAAAATTAGTATCTGCTAATTTAGTACCTCAAAATTACGTTAAGTGTAAAGTATATGCAATAACTGAGAACATCACAAACACACGTATGCCGATATGTGCTAAAAGATCAATGAAATATTACTTATTTTTTATGACACATCTGGTCAAAGCTTTATAATTAGTGTCTTTTGTTTGTAGAGCATACTGTCAAATCGTAAAGAAGTAAACATACATAACAATCTATCAAATTGCAATATATCTATCTGTTCACCACAAGTAAGTTTATCAACTACACACTGCTCCAAGTATGAGCAGTCACTGAAAAAGAGTGATTTTTAAGCTATGTACAAAAATCAATCTACCATGTACGGTGACCACAGTCTACTCTTTTTCTATGATTTATGTTTATTTCAACTTTTTGAAAATAAACAATCACTGAAAATCAGATGCTTCTGGTGTCCTTATTTTAAATTTATTTGTAGCATTGATTCTCTCATTTAATTGACTAATTATTATTTACTTTTTACTTATTTGTATTGTTGCTCTTTTTTAGGTTGCACCTTTGTTTACTGACAACTTTGATTACCAGAACATTGATGATCTAATAAAAGGAATATTAATAAATGAAGAGGTATGATATAGTTCAGTTACTCCATCAATCTTCGCGAAACCCTCCAAATTGCAAAAAATTACATTCTTATATCCGCCCTTAGTATAGTCAATTGATTGGATAAATTCATGTATTCCGATTCCCCTAATTCATGTACTTCTTCCCTATCTCTCGAACTAAGGAAAACCTCATAATTGTATTTAAAATCACTAAAAATTAAGAAAATGTTCAAATATCTCTTTAATAAGTTAGCTTTTATTCTCACTCTTTAAGTTCAGTTATTTTGTTTTGTCATATCTACGTATGGTTCCATTTGTTTTGACTGCTAATCAGTATAGTAGTTTAAATATTGGCAAGAAAATTGGAAAAACGGTAAATCAGGTGCCATAATGAAAGTATTATAGCAAAGTCTGCAAATAAAGAAAGACCATTTCCAGCGATTTGGTACCTTCAGTATTTTAAACAAATCTCCTGATTTTCTGTGTTCATAATTTGGACAATGTAAATTTTAGTAAACCTATTTTGGTTCTGGTTTGACAATCTTTCTTGAACCAATCAGAGTACTTAATTCTTATTATATTCCCAATTATATAATTCGAACTGATCAGATAATCTTTGGAAAGCTAATCAGAGCACCACAATCATATTATCATTGTTATTGTTATACTCTCAACTTGGTCAGTGTAGTTCACTATAAGTCTTTATGAGAAGATTATAAGTCATGTTTTTCTCCTTTTCTTATAGATACTTGGTGATCAAGTACATTCAAGTCTTGTTCTTGATGGTTATTCATCCAGAATAAATGATTTACATATGTACAATGCTGTAAGGTAATATCTTTGTTCAAAATATTTACAATTGATTTCTGTTTAGTAACTACTATATCTCAGATTCTAACATTTTACTTAACCCTATTCCTACTGGGAGGGTTGGTTTCAACCATAAAGATGGGAAACATGAAGAGGCATGTTTGATAACTTTTTCTACATTATATTGTTTAAATAAGACTGGATGCTTTTTAAAAAGATGTGATATTACCTCATGTGACATTTTAGAGACATATTGTGGAAACGAATAGTTGACACTAACCACATTTGAAAGTTGCTTTAATCATAGATATACAAAAGATTATATATTATGCATTAACCTATAAGTTAATTACATTTTTTTTAGAAATATTTTAAAGAATGTAGCTACTATTATATTTTATAGTCTGGATTTGATAAATCGTTGGATATACCCATTAGTTCCTGATAGCAGAACATGTTCTTATAAACGAAATAATATATACCTTGAAAATGATGTAAGAATAGAAAAGTAAGTTATCTTTCAAAAGCAACCCTGCAGTCTTATCAACTTATTCTGGTTTTAGGCAGCATCTTCAATATTTTTGCAGAGAAGATTACCGATTCCAATGAAATTCCAATTGATTGGCTTTATTGTACCAATGAGCGCATCAGTTGCAAGGCTGTTGGCGTTATTATCACCACAGATATAATTTTAGACAAGATCAAAATAACTGTCAGACATCACCAGTGAAAAGCTGATAAAATCACTCCTCTATAGTCTGGCAGATAAATATTTTATTTGAAGAAGAAGCATCAGAGTGAACGGAGTCAAGAGTGTTTGCTAATTTTCCACACTTCAGGGCTCGAAATATCAGCCGGTCATCACTGTGGAGGTTGGCTGAAAATATTCTGAAAAATCTCTCCTACACAGTGATGACCGGCTGTTATTTCGACCCCTGACACCTGGTGGGAAATTTATATGAAATGAATACATTTTTGCTTGCATCATGTTTCATACTGCTCAGTGTCAGATCTACAGTGCTTTTTAGCACAGCAGGTTAGAACGCCGGTTATGCAGCCAGTGTGATATGAGTTCAAACCTCACAAAGCTTATTATTCTTATGTCCATTGAGTATCTTGTAAACTTCTCTATGTATTTAGAGATTGTAAACTTATTGAAAATACTATGGTTGGTAAAAAAACTTCTATTGGAGAGGGAACAAATATATCTAATAGTGTTATTGGTTCCAATTGTAATATAGGTAAGTTTATATTTTTTTATTTATTTATTCAATTTTTTAAAGGCAGCCCTTGTTTGGAGATTATTAATTCAAAGGAGACACTTTTTAAAATTGCAAGAGTGGATGCTTATTCAAGTTTGAGGAAAGTTATTCAAGGAATATGGTAACTGGTAATGAGAAATGTAGTTTGTTTATACAGACCGATTCTTTTCACTTTAAGGTAAAAATGTTCATATAGAAAATTCATTCATTTGGGATAATGTCACAATAGAAGATGATGTATCAATTACACAAACACTTATATGTTCAAATTGTATCTTAAAAAGGTAAGGAAACATGAGCATAGGTAGAAATACTACTCCGTATTTATTGGATTTATTTACCAGAAACTCTTTTTTTAGTGGATTTACAAGCAAAGTTTTTGATCGTGGGTGGTCAGTAGTAGTTTCAGGCTGTGATTATTTACGAGGAAAGTTTTTGATCGTGGTCAGTAGTAGTTTCAGGCTGTGATTATTTATGAGAAACATTCTTGATCGTTGTAGTTTCAGGCTGTGATTGTTGACAATATCAAAATAGTTTGCAGAAATTATTCAATATTCACAAGACATTTCTGTTGTTCAATCTTCTTATGGTGAAATTTAGTAGTTTTCTTTATGACTTTATTTTAGATCATCGAAAATGATAGATTCTATTATATCTTTTAATGTAAGTATTATTTTGAGTTTTCACTAGATTTTACTTGGTATAGGAAATTATTTTGTGAAGAAAAAAAATCCACCTTGTTCAATAGAGATGTTTATTAGTTACTATAAATAAAGCCAGGCTTGTTTTACTTGTTTAAAACAGTTATGTTACATAGTAGCAGATGTTTTTCTTTTTGCAATATATTGTGTAACATAGTGACAGTTCCCCAGGGATTATAATGCCAGTCATTACTGTGGAGAAGAACTTTCCAGAATATTTTCAGATAAATTGGCTGGCTATACTATATTTTGAAAAATCACTCATCCACAGTGACGACTACCAGTTTTGTTAACTCCTGGTTCCCCTTGATTACCAAAAATAATACGTTTTACCATGAATTGTACTAATTAAATTTTAAGACATCTAATGATTATATTCTTGGGATTTGTATAATATATCAATTTAATTACAAGGTTTGTATTGGTGCTGACATAAGTTTACCACCTTCAACAAGATTATCTCTACTTCGACAAGAAAGTTTAGAAGAACAATTCGATAATATGGAAGTTGGTGTAACAACAGATATGGATATAAGTGAGTGTAATAAAGGTTGATTCCATCAGATGGAAAATTCCTGGTGAAAGCAAAAGACATTCTGTTGGTAGAAATTGACATCACACTTTATGTGGTGTCGATTTCTGCCAATGGAATGTCTTCTTTTGGCTTTCATGCAGAATTTTCCACCAAATGAAAATCAATATTGACTACGTTAAAGATAAAATTACAAGATTAGTGCAGAGTAAACGATATTGTAATGGGTTAGTTTTTTTATGTTTTCATATTTTTTTGTTGAATTTAGTCCAATTTATATTCTTTAACCCTATTAACACTAGACACTAGGCTTTTTAGGGGCTCCTCAACACTAGGGGGGGGCTCCCCCTAGAGATCTCCGGATTGCTTTAATATTGCACTATGAAACTTGACACGATATTAGTACTAACTGCAATGAACATTTTGGACCAAAAATGTTTTTGATGACGTCATTCTTTTTTGGTGACATCATCTTTTTACAATTTTGCCTGGAATTTTTTTTTTCAGGAATTTCTTTTTTCTTCTTGTTTTCAAACGTAAAACCTAAGAAAAGTTTTTTTTTGTTTTTTTGTTTTTTTTGGTATTGGTAACCTTCAAAAGGGGTGTGATCAAAGGGGATAGGGACGAAAATATTTTTTGGAAAGGTTGTCTAAAGGATAAAAACTAAAACTCTGAAAATTTCAGCTCCATAGCGCATTCCAATCAAAAGTTATAAAATATAATGTGAGGGGAGGGCGGAATTCCCCTTCCCCCCCTAGTGGTAATGGTTCACTATGTACTTTGTCGTGAGAAATTATAGTTATTTGCATTTGAATGTAAAATAATGTACGTGTTCAGATTCATAGGTATTTAATGTTGAATACCATAATGCTACTATATAGACCTTTTTTGTGATTTTGATACATCTTTTTGATATAAAAAGTAATTTTGTTATAAAAATGTAGTTTTATATTTGATAGGGATGTAAGCATATGCAGTGACAAGTGAAAAATTATGTTAAATTATTTGCTTATATTCAGAATATCATAAA
>JAULBZ010003916.1:0-15596 GCA_032360805.1 Neoturris breviconis
ATATGTGTTAATGTGATGTGACATTTTTATTTTTTACTTTTTTCCAATCAAATTTTAACTATATGTGTTAATGTGATGTGACATTTTTATTTTTTACTTTTTTCCAATCAAATTTTAACTATATGTGTTAATGTGATGTGACATTTTTATTTTTTACTTTTTTCCAATCAAATTTTAACTATATGTGTTAATGTGATTTAATTTCTTGTATAAACTATCTATTATGTTCACTGGATTTTTTAATTTCTTGTATAAACTATCTATTATGTTCACTGGATTTACAAAAACAATTCATTCCAGAAGCATGAATATAACTGTTAGAAAATCTATTGTAAATATTATACTCCAAAAAAGCACTCCTCCACTGGCTATGTCCGTTAATTATTTATAACCTTGCGCCCAATCACCAGTGGAGGAGTTTTCTTGAGTATAGTTTTTAACTTTGAAGCCAAAACTTTAAGTAAAAAAACACTCCTCCGCGGGGGCTTGTATGGAGAATGTCATGCCAACGAAAATGCACTTGGTTGATTTTACAACGAAGTTCTATTCCGCAATGCTCAAAAATAACTCCTCCACAGTGAGTACCAACAAGCTATACAAAATATAAATATTCATATTATAAAGGTTGATTTACATTAGACGGAAAATTTCACGCTAAAGCCAAAAGTAGACATTGATAGAAATTGACATCAGACATCATGCGATGTCTTCTTTTGACTTTCGCACGAAATTTTCTGACGAATGGAAATGAACCTTAATGTTTATACGTGACGTCAGTTGTCCATATTCGATGTTCGTATGTGTTCACCGGAATACTTGACTACCTTGAAAACGTCAAATTTTCGTGAGAATTTAACTTCTTCCTTCCTTGATCACTATATGCGCTTATGAAGTACCATAGGCAATGGAATTCATGCACCAATCAATCCGAATTACTTAACGTCGGCTTCAAATTAACGTTGGTTTTCGCACGATAGCCAAAAGAAGGCATCCCGTTGGTAGAAATTGGCGTCACATGATGTGACGTCAATTTGTACCAATGGAATGTGTTCTTTTGGCATTCGCACGGAAGGTTCCGCCTATCAAAACCAGCCTTCATTCTTCGTGCTCATCTTCTTCACTTGATTCATCAGCATTTGAGGATTCGCTATTACCGTTATCACCATCAGTTTTATCCCAATCTTTCATGGAAGCTCCCATCATAAAATCATCGCGAATAACGTCCCATTTCTTTGCAGGTTTATCATCTTCACAATCATCTTCCTACAACAATGCAGTGATCGATATAAATTAAACAACTAGTGGAGGAGGGATTATCGAGTCTTTGTAGCCTGAAGCTATGCTAAAAAATTACTCCTCTTATTTCCACTAGTAAATAAACAGATGCCATAAATAATTCTGATGCAAAGTCAAGCCTCAAAATAGCTGTTGGACAGCACCTGCAGAGGAGTGTTACTCCTCCACAGGTAATGTGTGGCAGTTATAAATTCAAAATAAAAGTTAATGTATGTACCTGTGGTTTGTTTTTCTTTTTCTTTTTAACATCTTGTTTTAACAAGTCCATAAAATTTGATTTTGAAGTAGTTTCAACAACTAAAATAAAATAATATTTTCGATTCATCGTCAAACGACATTGAAATAAATTTGAATCAATAACTTTCCGGTTTCACGATTGGCGTTTCATCTACACAACTGATAACAAAATCGTACCATTAAGCCTAAGTGCACATTGAACTGTAATATTTAGCATAAGTAAGCGCGGATATTACGACTGAAGAAGGCAGAGAAAAACAGCACATATCTGCATAACTAAGCTTTTTGAAATTAAGGTAGAGGTTCGCTATTTCGAAGGGACCAAACAATGTGCTTGGATAGTTAGAAGCAATTTCAAGAATTCTTTTTGTTTTACCTTTGTTTTATGTAGAACTTGGAAATGGAGGATGCCATTTATGTAAAGGTATCAGAAGAATATTTTGAAGACATAAACTATCCCATAGAGGGACTAAAAGAATAAGAATTTTTAGCAAGGCCGTACAAGAAACTTTTACGAGTATAAATTTATGCAGTTGGACGATCTAAGAAACTTTCGCAGGAATAAACTTTCGCAGATTTGTCCAAAACCTGCGAAAAACGCGAAAGCTTCTTCCCACGAACGTTTCTGACATGCTTCTGCAAAGGATATTAAATCATAGGTCTTGATAAAACACCCTCTTTCACAGAGATACGATTCCTTGATCAGCCTATAGTACCTGTGCAGAAGGGTACTGACAATGATTTGTCAATTAAATGGTTTCTTCGTTAACTCATCATCTATATAAGGTTGATTTCCACGAGGCGAAAAATTTGTCGCGATAGCCAGAAAAAGACATTCCATTGGTGATGTGTGACGTCGATTTCTAACAATGGGATGTCTTCTTTCGACTTTCGCAGCACCTATTTGGCCTCGTGTAAATCAACCCTTAAGTTTATCACAACATTCACTCATATGTTTAAGAATTACCTTTAGTTTTCTTGGATTCAGTTTTTGCATCCTTCATTTTGTCAGACATGGTTTTTTGATGGGAACTGACGGCATTAAACAATTTAACAACTAAAATCAAACATAAAGCTATGTTACCAGTTTAATAACTAACTTGCCTACCCTAACTCTCAGGATTAACTGAACACATTGTCATGAAACTTGGTATGGTAATACTACAACATCAATAAACTATTTTATGCTGACGTCATTATTTTTTGCTGACATCATCAAAAATAGCACCTTAAAAAGAAGCCTATAACTTTTGTTCTAAAACTGATTTTTGCATTCTGATTGAAGATTCAGAAAGGTAATACAACGTTTTTTAACATAGCTTCCAGGTTTTTTATAGACGTCAAAATGTAGTTTTGCCGGAATAGGGTGCCAAAATATCCGTCATGACATCTCCAAATGACGTCATGATAATATGAAACAATAATTATAATGTCAACACAAAGATAATGATGCAGTCATTGCTGAATATTTGAAGCCCATATGATAAATATTGAATGAGTTGTATTAACATTTATTTATTTTTTACTTGTACAAGGAGATAAAGTAATTTAATAATAAATAAAGTAATTTATTTTCGCGTTTTAAGGTTTGAAGGTCAATTTCGTGGAACTCATTTTCGCGTTTTGTGGTCGAAATTTACTTTGGAAGAGTATAAAAAGCAGTCAATATCTGTTGCAAACTACCAAACTATAAACGCATTACTTGTTTACTACTTTCTTTTTTAATTTCTTTCATTACCGAAACATCAAGAAAGGACAAAAAAAAATCATTGCTTTGTAAAGATACCACGGAAGTATTATTTGGTACCATATAGCTTCTTTCAATATCTTTATAAAAAGTTTTCCTGTTTAAACTGAATAAACAAAAATGTACTTTCTTTAGTGCTTATGAACAATAACAGGAACAAAAATACAGAGGAATTTTTTTATAAAAGTTTTCCTGTTTAAACTGAATAAACAAAAATGTACTTTAGTGCTTACGAACAATAACAGGAACAAAAATACAGAGAAAAATTTTCAGTTTTTTGCGGAATTTATTTTCGCGAATTGCCGGTTATGCCTAAATTTTGCGGACTTTAATTTCGCAAATTGCAGGTTGAGCTTTAATTTCACGGAATTTAATTTCACAATTCAGGGGCAAATTTGCGAAATTTTATTCTCACGGAAATTTCTTCCATTAAGGTAGGGAGCATCTCCAAAATTTGTTCCCAGGGGAAGAGTGCTGAATCAATGATCTTGTAGTTTCTTCGTACCGAAAAAAACAATAATTTGCAAGCTCATTGACTTAACACTCTTCATTGTAGATTTTCTTTCTCAAATTTATTGATTCTTTAAAGCTGCTAAAATATCTGATTTTTAAAACAAATTTCGGAGATGGCTCTTTATTTTGTTTGTTTTTCTGTAGTTGTTTGTATCAGATCTTATTACTATATATTCAAGAATTTTCACCATTTAAAAGATCTAGAAAAACAATATAAAGGACTTCTAAGTAACAATGTGTTTCTAATTTGCAAATTTTAAGGCTGATATCCGCTGGGCGAAATATTTTGTGCGAAAGCCAGAAGAAGACATTTCATTTGCTGAAATTGACACACGGTGTATGACATCAATTTCTATCAATGGAATGTCTTCTTTAGGCTTTTGCACAAAATCTTTCACCTAGTGAAAATCAATTTTTACCATTTGTTTGAACTAAAGTAACTAATACAAGCCTTGAAATAACCGCCGAACTTCACAGAATTTTGACAGCTGAAATCTATATTAAAAATACTTCTCCACAGGTGACATGTGACAGTTATTTCAAGACTTGTAATCAATTTTAAGTTCTTTGACACAAAATTTCTTTACAGGCCCTTTTAGAGAAAACCAATCAAATGGAAAATTGTTTGGAGTCAGTGGTAGAAAAAAGTAAATAACCACTGTGGAGGGGTGATTTTTGAGTATAGCTTCAAGCTTTATATCTTGAGGCTACAGTATACTCAAAAAACCCTCCTCCACAATGATTATTTGTTATTATATCCAACATTGATATTATTCCTTTCACAGTAGTATAACAAAGTAAAATGGATGAATTTACTGATTTTATTTCAAGAGTTGCTGCAGTAAATCTAAAAGATTCTATTACACCTCTCAAAACATTAGTTTCAGAAACAAAGAATAATAATGTACGATGTAAAATGGAATCATTTTTCTTGCGTTTACAAGCTGTTGCATTGGATAAGATACTTGCATATGAACCTACCAAGAGATTTCAAGTTGACAAATGGGAAAGGGATTTAGGCGGCGGGGGAATCACATGTGTCTTACAAGACGGTATGTATGTCAGACCACTTTAGAATAATAGAATACAGTTCTGGTAGAACAGTTGTTGGAATAATAGCAAATATCTACTGTGGGTGAATGATTTTGCTTAGTTTAAAACTATGCTCAAAAATCCATCCTCCACAGTGATTATTTGCCTTATTTTGAATACTGGAATAGCATATAGTTTCGGTAGAGGAGAGTAAGAAAATCGGAAGGTTGTTTGAAAAAATACTTCCAAGAAGAAGCTCATTTCCGTTAACAAGATTGTTTACGTGTGTTTACGTGTGTTTACGTGTAACAAAAGTCTTGAAATCTAGCCAATCAGTACTTGGAAAACAGCAAACAATGCAGATAGTGTTTAAATTAGGAGTAATCACGGTGGAGGATAAATTTGTGAGTGTAGCTTCATACTATCTAATACAGGTGGATTGTTAACATTGTTTGTTTTGTTGTAGGTGATGTAATGGAGAAAGCCGGAGTTAATGTTTCTGCTCTGTGGGGTGAAATGAAGCAAGAGACTATTAAAGTTTTGAATCAACGAGGGAAAAATTTAAGTTTGGATGGTTCACGCATTTTTTTTGCAACAGGTACAAGTTCTAAATATAAAAGTTCAAATGAAATAGTATAACTACTTAAGCTATTTCATACATGTTAATTGGAGAAGTTAAGAGCCTGTGCAACCAGGGTATGGGTGTGTCTCCAGTGGCACAGGTAACTGCTTTTAGGGGTGTAACTAGGGATCTCGATCTGAAGAAAGTTTTGTGACAACTAATATCCTACTTGGAATTGCTCTGCAGTACATCAATTGGGTGGCCAGTGATCCTGGAAAATCTGGAAAAATCCTGGAATTTTTATAGGTCCTGGAAGAGTCTTGGAAAAATGCCACTATTTACAGTTTCTCCCAAAAAGGCTTTTTTGTATTAATTAAGCTAGAATTTAAATATAAGTGTTGTTTGTACTTTCTTACTACTGTAAAACTTTGAATATAAGTTCTCCTGCCCCCTCTCCCCGTATATAAGCCATAAATTCATGAGTAATAATTAAAAGAAAATCTATTGAGTAAGAAGACGAGATAAAATTTATATACTTTTTGAGGAGTTTTGATCATTGTGACCAGAACCTACATGACTTGAAATAACAGCCAGTCTTCACTGTTGAGGAGGGATATTTCAGAATATCTTCAGCCAAAAATCTTTCCTCTACAGTGATGATCAGCTGTTTTTTCAAGCCTCAAACCTCACTCCACCACAGTAATAATTTGTTCTTATTTCAACCGATGAGTCTCTTATATTATTTCTCCCTCTCAAGATCGTTACTAGGAGAGAGAGTAATTTTACCCTTTCCAGACCACTTTACAGGGGAACAATTAGACGGCAGTGCTTCCGTGGACATGAATCCAAATTTCTACCCACAAGGGTGGATTTGAACCAGGGACCTCTGAAACATAAGCCCAACTGATAAACCTGCCCTTTAATTCCTGTTATTATCTCGTTCTGCAGGTATTAGTTGCTTGTTACAGCCTGTCAATCCATTTGTTCCTTCCATTCATTGTAATTATCGCTACTTTGAAATAACTGATGATTCTAATCAAAAGACTTGGTGGTTAGGTGGCAATTGTTTTTTGTATCCAAATTATGTATGTGAAGAGGTATGTGTATTCATAATAAGAGTAATTAATAAGCACTGTGGAAGAGTGAGTTTTGAGCATAGCTACAATGCTTAAAGTATGCTCAATACTCCCTCCTCTGCAGTGATTATTCGATCTTCAAGACATTGTACAATCATTGTTTAGATTTTAGCTCAATCACCTTTCTCTTTAGACACCAGTTCAACTTCTTTTAGATCTTCATATATTTATATATTCTTTATTCTTTCCTGCCTTTAAGAAACATGCATTTCTGTCCAATGTAGTTCAAAAACAAGGGAAAGTTGGTAGGGAGAAAATCAAGGTTGATTTTTCTTAGGCGAAATATTCGCTGCAAAAGTGGAAAGATCGCGTGGTGTTGATTTCTAACAATGGAATGTCTTTGCATTTTGCAGCAAATTTTTGGCCTAGTGAAAATCAACCTTCCATGATCATAAATAATATTATGGAAAATAGTTTGCGACAATATTTTCACGGGAATTTTGTAAGTGAAATGTCTTTCAGTATAAACAAGAAAATGTGTTGCATTGTTGTTATTTAGGATTTTATATACTTTCATAGCAGACACAAGAAAATCTGTGATGAATTTGATGATTCGTTTTATCCTAGATATAAAAAATCTGCTGATGATTATAACTACATTAAACACAGAGGTAATTACCCACTTGCAGTCTTTGAAATGCATAAGTGACGATCATCACCTATAGAGGATTGTTATTTGAGTATAGTGTTTGCTGTGCAGCTGCAGGAAATCCTACTAAAAAAACACTGTTATAGAGGTATAGCAGTAATTTCAAGGCTTGCTTTGCTAGTCTATGTTATAGATCTTGTTGGATTCTCAGTATGAATCTTGCTTCTTTCTCGAAATTGTAAAATGTAAACTAATAACTAAACAAATCAGTTTGGTTGATTTATTTGATTTTTGTTGATACTCATTTGAACATCAGTGTGTATGTGGATTTAATGCAAAGATCCTGGCATTTTTAAATATTGACCCTGTGGGCAAAAACTTGTTCTGCAACAAAGATGCTAGAACAACGTTTTTAACTGCTGACTTTAAACAAGTTTTTGCTCACCGGGTAAACTTGGAAATTTGTGCTTTGCTAGTGATTTTTGGCAAATTAAGTCCTGTTCGTGGACGTATCGGCATCAGACTATGTAAAATTTTAACGATTTCAATCCATTTTTTAATCTGCTATGTAGCAGTCGAGAAGTGATTGTTTTTCAGTTATGGACTTCTCAATGGGCAAAAGCTTGTTTAAAGTCAGCAGTAAAGATGCCACCTTAAGGAAAATAATTGTTTTCCAGATTAATTTCCGCGGATTTTGTGATTTTTGGTCAAAGTCACGAAAGTTTGGCGAAAATTGTTCCACTCAAAATTGTGCAGAAACTTTACGACATTCTAAATTTTTGGTACTTAAGTCCTAAAACTCTCCATGTGTATATATAAGCCCTCACATAAATAAATTTAGACAAGGTAAAATTCAATCATTAATTCTGAATTTTTACTTTGATAAAAAGCCCTAATTTTTTGGTAGCAAACCAAAAGGTAGAAAAAATCGAATATGTTCCAAGAGCCTGGGTACTAGGCTGCTAGGAACAGCATAATTTTTCAAGTTTGCAAAAATACCTAAGATCCTAAGCCCTAAGTCTTAAGTCTATTAGATAAATCTCTAGAGACTTGGCCTGGTCATTTTCTGCATTTGAAATCTACTTGTGGTGTGTATTACTCACCAAAATTCATGAAATGTCTCGTTATTTATGCGTTTGCTTGTAGATAGCCCCCGTCAGTGGTGGATTTAATTTTGGGGATGGCTAAAATTTTAATCACGATGCATTCCATAGCAATTTTAGACGAAAAATTATATATCTCATTTTCAAATCCTGCCAATTTGGGCAAGTGAACATAAAATTTAACCCGTCCAAAGAAAAATATAATTTCCCAAAGGATTTTCTGGATTTAGCCCAGCAGTTTGTTAAAAATTTCATAGTGCTTTATTTTGCTCCAGGATGTCAACAAAATTCTGTAATACTCACAATTTTCAGGATAATTGTGGCAACAATACCACATTTAAAGAATCTACCGCAATATGTATCTCCATAGCTTGAAAAACTTCCAATGCTCTTGTCCGTCTGCATACTTTGTTTTGGTTTAAATATGCGCTAAACATTTTACTATAATTTTGAAACTCACATGTAACTATTCTACCATACAAAAACACAATTTATAAAACCGAGATAATCTAAAAGATCGAATTAATAATGGTGAGAATAAAAGTAACCACCAGCAATTAAATATTTTTATAGTCAAATGAAAATAAATTACCAGTTATATACCAAATTTATGACCCACGTTTTATAAATATATAAATAAAGTTACTGTTAAACGAGAGAAAATATATTAGAATGTGATTGAGTACCTCTAAAACTTTCCCCGTTTTTATGACTGTGTATGGAAGTTTATGGATATAAAGTACGAACTGCAGCTTGATTATCCCGGTTCTTGTGATATATACCTCTACTTTTTGTATTAACTAATCAAATTAAAGGCCTGCCCATTCGGACAAGTAGGACATCAAATTTCTCCAAATTCACTTGCTCGAATCAACTTTCACTCGTCGCTGACAGTCGGACAAGCGTTGAGATACACCACTGCACGTTTATATCTTCTGTGTTCATAGAATTTACCTGGCCAGGTGTAGATATTTTGTAAAAAAGATGGCAGATACTTCTTAATAACTTCGAATGGAATCAATTCACAATTCAATCATTCGGAATAGAAGACAATAATAATAACTACTATAAAAAAATATAGGAAAATATGGCATCCTTAAAAATTTGTCCACTCAAAATCAGGAAAAAAAATACTTCCACGAAAATTAGTTCATGCGAAAATTACTATCGATTTTGCCAAAAAACAGTCTGAGATGGAGGGCTTAGTCGAGGGAAAGGGCTTATTTCTAGGAGGGATTGGGAAATAGTGCAGTGTGTAGCATAATAGTGTAGTTTATAGTATATAGTACACAGTATATGACATATATAGCGTTTATATATCTATGTGTATTGTATATAGTATACAGTACACAGTATATGACATATATAGCGTTTATATCTATGTGTATTATATATAGTATATAGTAACCCTATTTCATCTGGGGTCTCTTGGGTAGCATATTTTATCGGGGGATGGATGATGGATGAATGAATGTTTTTAAGAATATCCAATTTAATATATAATATTTATTCTGGAACTCAAAAACAAAAGCATTTCTTAATTTTTTGACCACATAGATCAAAAGTATGCATGGTCACAGGACACCTGCAACCACTACCAAAAATTGAAACGCTTGTGATAGGTATTGCTGCAGATTTGTGAAATTCCAGTAATTTTCAGTCAGCATAATAAAAAAGTTATTAACACAACCACATGCTAAGGCATTGTTTCCCCGTACCCTAGATAACATAGGGTTAAGTACACATATAGTAACATAGTAAAACAGTACATTTTTGCGTCCCCATGGGGCTAATTTGAGGGTGGGAGCTTATTTTGCCGAAATCTCATCTGGGGTGGGGACTTAATTGAGGTAGGAGCTTACTTTGTTTTGTCTTTACTGTAAACTTTAAACAAATTTTTGCACTCTGGGTTATTTCTTACAGTACTAAGAGCATAAGAGCAAATAATCATTGTGGAGGAGTAATATATTAGGGACCATTTTTAAATTCCTTTTCAAGGGAAAGAGTGCTAATCAATGATCTTGTAATTGATTGGTTTCTTTGTCCCGAAGAAACCAATCAATTGCAGACTCAGGGACTTAACACTCGTATATTTTCTTTCTCAAATTTATTGATTTTGACTTCTTTAAGGCTGCTAAAATATCTGCTTTTTGAAACAAATTTTGGAGATGGCTCCTTAGTATAACTTCAGGCTCTAATGTTACTACTTCTCAGTAATATCATAATCACCTGAAGCTGTTCTTAAGCATCACTAATTTACAGTAATTGTCAGCTCTCTTTTCAACATCTAACTCATTACCAAATGCTGTTATACATATCAGGGGGTAAAATAACTACCAGCCATCACTGGGAAGGAGAGATGTTTCAGAATATTATCTGCCAATTTGACCAAAAATATTCTGAAAATACTCTCCTCCACAGTGATGTCCAGCAGTTATTTTAGCCCCTGACATATGGTATATATATAATGTGGAGGAGTGTGTTTTGAACATAGTTTCTTGTTCAAAGCCTGCTCCTAAACCCCATCCTCCGCAGTGGTTATTTAATTCATCAACAGTAAATAATATCATGTTTTAGGTGAGTACTGTGGAATTGGTGGACTTTGTATTGATGAACTCAACAACGGCTCTTTTGAAAAAGATTTTGGTTTCATTTCAAACTGTGCTTGTGCAACCTTACCTACATATGTTCATATTATGGATAGACATAAAAACGATAAATATTCAGCCAACCATCGGAATTGGCAACTTATAAGAAGAGGAAGGTGACCCATTCTTAAACATTAAAAATTAAGAGGATTCTAATTTAGGGGGATTTTGATTTTGTTTACTCTTCATTAACATTCTTGGAAATGTTTGAGACCATACTTTTAAATGTAATAAGGGACAGAAAAACATTGCTTAAAATAACTGTCGGTCATTACTGTGGAGGAGATTTTGGAATAAAAGAATCCGGAGAATTTTTGCTGTTGAAGAATTGCGGTGTTTATAAAGAAGAGAATGTTTTCATCTTCAAGCAAGCCACAATAATGTCGGAAATCGCTTGTAGAGGAGTGCTTTTGCTTTTCATCTTCTTCGTCCTCTCTTTTACTAGATGGTTAGCATGACACCCTTATCCACAGCCATAGTCCTAATACATGTAAATATATATTGTTATTAACTTGTAATGTTCAATTTTAGATACGTTGAACACAATCTTGTCTATGGGCGAGGTACAAAATATGGTTTGAACACGCCTGGCATTCGAATCGAGTCAGTTCTAATGTGTATGCCACTTACAGCACGCTGGGATTATATGTATATCGTAGAACACGATAGCGAGGAAGATGCTATGATGGAAATTTTAAAATCTCCTAGGGATTGGGTTTAATGCAAATTCTACATTTTTAGCCCAATGGCGAAAACTTGTTCAAAGTCCGCAGTAAAAACACGTTTTCGTTTTACTGCGGACATTGAACAAGTTTCTTTCTTAGTGGGAAGTGAGTATGGTATACTGAAGTGTAAGGTTTATTATATATACTGGACTATTTATTATGAGGTTCGGAAATCCCGAGTTAAGAGAGCCGAGTTAACGAGCCCGAGTTATTAATATGACATCATAACTCGAGTTAACTAACTTTTTGTAGTTCGGTAATTTAGACATAAATAAAATTTCCGAGTTATTTAACTTGGAAATTTTAATTCGATTAAAATTCCCGAGTTATTTAACTCGGAAATTTTGATTAAAGTAAAATTTCCGAGTTATCTCAAAACTTTTTCAAGACTTCTTTTAGAAGTTTTTTTCTCGAATATTTGATAATTATGAAGAAAATAAGGCAATGCCATTAAATTAAATCTAAATTATTAAACATGCTCGAGAGAGATTGATTCAAATATAATTTTGAATCTCGAATATAGATCTTTAAAGATGTTGGGCCAATTCTGGATCCAAAATAACTGTTTTTGTTTTATTTTTACATCTGACCTAGTCTCATCAAGTTACTGATTTCGAATCCGTGGGTGATTTTTTTAAATCCGGTTCAAAAAAATTGTTTTTGGGCCAAAACTTAACTTATTTTGCTTTGACCGAAAATATGCATCTGATTGAGAATGTTAATTTTGAAACCGGGATTTATTTTTTAAAATTCAGGTTTGATCCTGAAACTTGAATTCTTCTGTTGTTTTGGCTGAAGATGAATCTGACTTAGTTTTGGAGTTCCCTGGAAATTGTGGTAAAGGTCAACCTCGATCCCAGAGCTATCGTTCTCACTGATTAAGACGTCAAGAGAGAAGAAGCTTCTGGATTGAGTTAGGGTGAAAATAAGTTGGTCGACGGCAGTCAGGAAACTCAAAGGCAGGGGAGGCCAGGGGAGGGCAGCACTGCAAGAGTAACTATGTAAATTGAACATAGGAGGAGAGTGTCTTATTTTATTGTCAACTTATTCGACGCGTGATATTTTCAAAATAAACCCTATTACAGTATGTAAACAACATTCCTTAGGGGCCGTACATGGAGAGGATAGTTATTTGTTAAGCTTTTTGGGATGGGAAGTAAACATTCATATCTAGAATTGGACTAAAATCATTTTTAGAATGTAATGTCAAAAGACACTGTAGTGTCAAAAGACAAAAAGATGCAAATGTTCAGCCAAAAAATAATTTATTATGACAGATTATTAGATTATTATAAATTTACGATCGCTTTGTTTCAGAATTAGCCAACAAACTAGCTGTAAAACAAAATGAAGACTATTCAATCGTAATTGCATGGTTACGTGTACGTTTATCTTTCGAAATTTTGAGATCCATGATTTTAAGTGTACGATCATCTAGAACATCATTTCGTGTCAGGGAAGAGGAATTAGCTGATGATTTAAAATTGAATAACATTGAATGTGAACTATTGTAAATAATTTAACCAAGATATGCGAGGGTTCCCTCTTGTCCATCTTTGTTTGTTAACGTTGTATATTTTTTAGGTTTTTAGACTTTTATATTTCTGCCTTGTTATTAATTTTAAGAATTTAAGAATTTATGAGAATACATTTTATTTTAATTGTGTAAAAAAAAAGGTGTTTGCGCATCCATTAAAAATAAAAATTTACGATGATGAAAATTAGAGCAAATAATCACTATGAAGGAGTGTTTTTTTTGTGAAATAACTTCAGGGTTTTAGCACTACTCCACAGTGAATCTTTATTTTCAACACTGACTTGTTTTAAACAAGGTATTGCGAGAGTCTTCTGGTAATACAATTCAGTATAAGGACGTCACAATGACATAAATATGAAAATATGCTCGAAAATCACTCCTCCATAGTGATTAATTACTTTTATTTCCATATATCTATCTTAAGGATGAAACATATTTTTAGATATTTATATGCAAGTATTTAATATTGCAGTACATTTGATGCAATAGTGAGAACACCATACTCAATAGGGATCGAAACAACCTTGGTTTGGTATAATTTAGCATTTATTATAGTCGCATATACAGTTATTTATTACTACATATAAATTATAAATATATTCACAATGATGAAAATTGGAGCAAATAGTCACTATGGATGAGTGTTTTTTGTGAAATGACTTCCAGGGTTTTAGCACTAACTCTACAGTGGACTCTTATTAATGCATCACTGTTTATGAAACTCTTCCCCGCACCAATAGTGTCATTCAGGTTTTACTGTATTTATAACGTCTAGCTAAAGTCTCAAAATAACCCGTAGTACTTTTCAGACTTGTTGTGCGTGTGGTGTAGCAACCTTGATCCTAGGCCTTCTTCTCTCTTGACAGGTGAAAAGAGAGAAGCGTTGGGATTGAAGTTGTGAGCTTTGAACAAAATAATTTTCGTTTTAAAACAGATATTTTTCATTTATTTTTAATTGTATTATTTTTTATTACGCATTATTTAGTCAGTGTTCGAAATAAAGCAAACAAGCACTGTGGAGGAGTGTAGAACCTGTGCTCAAAAATCGCTCCTCTTCAGGGATTATTTTCTCGTTTCGACCGCTGAATCTTGTATTTTTTAGATATTTTTATTTAAATATCCTGGGTGTTAATTTAAAAGAGGGAAGGGTTTATTGAATATAATGAAAAAATATAAACAATTATTTCTGTATTATTCTATCATACTACAATCATATGCGTAATTGTTGCGATGTTTTTGCGAATTTTGACGCAAAGTACAAGCCACAAGTAAAACACAACTAATTCAAATGACGTCGGGAATACCCACGAGAATTCTGTTGTTTCTAGCAGCCTAGTGCCCAGGCTTTTAGAGCAAATTCAAATTTCTGTGCTGTTCGTCTTGCTAATCAAAATTTAAGGCTTTTTGTCTAAGTTGAAACTCCGAATTTTTTGCATAAGTTTCGCATTGTCTCAAATATTTCTGCATATGATTGTAGTCTTATGTCCCCACAAATTTTAGGCTTCAACACTATCTTTCATATTAAAAAGATAATCAGAAATTTTCTAAGGAACAATCCAGTAAAATCTTGAAGAAACCTGTTTTTCCGGATGTTTTGTTTCTAGTCATTATGCTGTACTCAACGAAAAATACATTTTTTACGTTGTTTTTGGTTTAAATATCTGTGATTTTAAAATGTATAAAACCTTTTCGGTTTAACATACCAAATCTCAGACAATAGGTAAATCGGTTCTAATCAACCATACTCGAACCCAGTGCTGATAGTCTCGGTGAATACGGAATGTCGGATATTCACGTCGGCACCAAAGAAAGGCAAATAGCCCTGGGAACGAGGTCTTGCTAATCAAAATTTATTTAATGCTTTTTGTCAAAAATTGCACAAATTTCAATTTTTCTTAAATATTTCTGCACATGATTGTATGTAGCTCAGTGGTTAAACAGTTGTGCTTTTATGATCCCGTGAGATTCCTATGGTTCGAATACATATGGTGAAAATTTCGAGTCACAACCCAGGACAGCCTCGTTCCCAGGGCTATTTGCCTCTCTTTGGTAAATCGGATATTCGTGTGTGCACATTCATGTCCGCGTTCCGTATTAATAGAGACTACTATTAGCGCTGGGTACGAGTATGAGCCCAGGAAGCACTGCCGTTTGCTACCTGTGCCGTTCCTAGTGGTTTCGGCCAAGCAAATTTTAAAATATATTTTGTTAGCGCCCAAATAATTTTCTTTTCGGGCGCTAATTACGGGAAATACTGTATCAACGGTTTCCTTGGCGAAAGCTTTAACACGTTCCGCTTACTCAAGAACCGGTCATACTTTAAGTAGTAATATAGATATCCAGTTTACAAGCTAATTCGGTTCACAAAAATGACAACAACCGAAGCCAATTTACCGGGATGTAGTAAAAGAAGGAACGGCGGAACCGGAACGGATCCGGAACGGCGGAACGACTAAAATCCGGAACGGCGG
>JAULBZ010003917.1:3803-15596 GCA_032360805.1 Neoturris breviconis
AACTCACTGCCTTCCCAGGTACAGTTAAGAAGATTCAGTGCACCATCTATACGTTTCCAATGGTGTAAATGAAAAAAAGCATAAGCAATAGCTTCACTATCACCGCGTTTTAATATATGTTCAGGGGGTAAGATAACATTTTTTTCTTCCAGAAGATATTTCGGTACATGTGGATTGAATTCAACAGCTCTATGAATTGCTTCTACAGCACTTATTTCTGTTGGACTCAGACCTCTCTTTGCAGCTTGATCAGGGGAAAATCTAAATAAGTAAAGAGAGGAAGGATGGGAGGCATGTAAGAAACTAGAATTCCAAAATTGAATTGCATGTGTCAGAGCGTACTCGTATGTTGAGTAATGGTATGCTCGAATCCACTTAAGTAGTATTTCCACTTTTAAAAAAATACGCGTAACATAACGTACGTAATACTTAATTCTGATTGGCTCACAAAACTATTCGGTACGCTACGATAAAAAGTTGAATTCAAAAACTGAATTCACGTTTCATGTACCGTAACGTAATGCTGAAAGAACAAACAAAAGAATAATTAACCAACGGACCAACCATATTGTTTCTATCTGTACGATACGTTACGCGTAGATTATTTTAAGAGGAACGAAAACCGGCTTTTATGAAATTCGAAAAAATTAAATGAAGATTGCATTGACACGCATCACAACACATTTACATATTGTATCAGCAATGTATAAGAGTGTTAAATTACTGCTTTAGCATACATTATTATTGTTATTTTACAAAAAACGTAAAAACACGTGCATTAGTTAATTGTTTTATCCATTCTTGGTTAATTGATCTAGTCTTCCGGTTAAAAATGTAAAGTACAACTTACTTGTCAGCAACAGCTCTAGCTTTTAGTAATGCTGCAGTATAACATATCGTAGCGGACTTTGGTAAACTTATATCTATAAAGATCCATATGAAACACATAGACCAGTTTCACTGAGAAACACAACAATGAGTTTAGGTTCTAATGACAATTGATACAATTCTAGAACAGTTGATTGCTGGTAGTGCAGATACAGTCATGGTCTTCTTTTACGACTATATTAGCACCCAGTGAATAACAAAAGGTGTCTATTTCTTGTTTTCACAAGTAACATAGAGGAATAGTCAGATTCTTGAATCATTTTATAGCATGTGCCAAAAAAGTGCCTAACTACTAATTAAGCAACACAAACTCAGAAATCCTGTGTGATATATCAGTGAAAATGAAAAATAAATTAGCCAAAAGATCTAACAATTAACTTGAAAATATAAAGAAAATGACCAGAGGTGAACAAATACTAACTTCTCACTGGAACATACAATCAGGGGGAACTAAACCATTTTTTTCCGTTAAAGTAGTCAACTACATGACGCATGCGGAAGAATTGAAATAAAACTTACCATCATACTTAGTCAGTACTTGCTAAAAATAAGAAGTATTTATAATTACACTAATATCAAGAACAGTCTGTATCATTTTATGTAGCAAACTTAGTCTTGGTTACTATCAACAACAATAAGAGTATTTGACATTATATAAATAAGATAAAATTTACTCATTTATAGGGTCTCAAAAATAAGAGAAAATTATTGAATCTCTTGCAATGCATTGGTCTTTTTCTACTGAAGAAACCAATCCATTGCAAGCTCGTTGATATACACCCTTCTGAGTAGTCTCATTCTTGAATTTGCTTAACTTCTTTAAACCTATCAAGAAACTTTTTTTAGAAATAAATTACAAAATTTGCTTTCTCTTTGAGAAATAATACTGAGTAAGAATCTTGTCAAGTTATTAAAACCATGGTAAGGTATTAAACTCTACCTGAACTTCTGAGTAAGCCTGTAACTCCAGTAATGCTTCTATGAGATTTTCATGTATATTTAATACACTCAAGAATGGAAATTCTTTTAATAGCTAAAACAAACAAAAAGTAACAATCAACGCGAGGGAGGTACAATGCATAGATACAAACTGAAATAATCTTCATTAAGATTATTACAAAATCTGATATTACCTCAGTAGTGACAAAAGTACGAATGGTGTATGCAATGATGTTAAGCCTCTCAATTGATTGGATAATTGAAAGAACATTATAGGATCGCTGAGTCAGCAATCTAAATCTAATATCCTGGTTGCAGAAACAATTTATAAAAGAACAAAGAGAATAAAGGGTAAAGATGAAGGTGAACATGGTTTCATTGTTAGAATTATGCATACATCTTTCATCATTTTAACAGCTTCTTTTGTTCTCCCAAGTTTTCGCGCACACATCGCAAGTCTTCGTTTTACATATACACAAACATTAGTGTCTCTTCCTGAAAAAAAATATCACAGGTACAATCTCTGGTGATTAAGAATTGATGGCGCAATTCCACAATTCCATGAGTTAAGGGGCTGTAATCCTCACATAAGAATTGACGAAGTTCTGTAATACATATCACATATCACCATATGGATAATCCAACTCACATCCCTCACATCCCTCTAACTATCGTGCTTTATAGCAGGTTAAAACACCAATTATGCACCCAGTAGGATTGGAGTGTAGTGTGCGTTCAAACCTCAATAAGTTACAACTTGTGCAAACTGTTCGTTAGAGCCAATGCTAAAGTTGAGCACTGTAATCCTTACATGCAAATTAGTTGCAACATTTAAAATCACCAATAGAAAAATTTATCCTGTGTGGACAAGTAACAGAATAATGGATCTTATTTCATGCAATGGATTATGTAAACTTTTTAAAGAATTTCTAGGTTCATAAATCTAATAGATACAGTACCAATTTGTCCAAATATAACTATGAACGCATACGTTATAACAAACTAGTGAAATGAGCACTTAGATGGTAACTCACTATGACATGCTTCCGCTTCTTCATCAGCAGATAAACTATTGTAGAGTTTTAAACAGTTTTTACTCGCTGTTAAAGCTTGCTTAAACAATGATTCAGCCTAAAATTTTAAACATTCTACTTACAATATCTGACGTGATACGATTGTCACACGAGCAAACTTTATACATATAATTATACAAACATTTCAAAATATTGTTAGATTAAAAATTGCTTAATTAGTAACGTCTAAAGAAACATCCATTATTTCAGCCATTGCTAGCACAACTATCAAAATAAGTTTATTGAATCAGCAAATTTTGAAAAGTATATCCAGGATCCAGTAGTCAAAAGAAGAACAAATTAAAGGTATTGGTTAAACCTAGCACATACATATGATTTGCATACATATTATACACCATAGTATTTTAGATACACTGAATAAAAATAGAGAATATACATATACTATAAATTTCACATAAGAAAAAAGCTATGCTTTTTAATGTTTTAAGAAATCTTGTATTTTTAATTAAATTAAAACTTGTATAGGCTACATAAACACTACATGTATTGAGCCTATATGTATACAGGATATTATTTATAAAAGTTAGCACTTAAAATATCTAATAAAAGGTGGTTTTCATCATCTGTTATCAAAACCAAAATTATACAAAGAATATTGCAACAGAAGAATACATTTTCTTTAATTCCTTCCTTTACTAAAATAATTAACAAAGGGATTAATTAAATGTATACTCATTAACTTAACATTACACATGTAATAAAATTAATTGTAAAATTGAAAGTCCCAAATTGCTTTTTAATGTTTTTCAATGATTAATATTTTTAATAAAATTGAAGATGTTAGCTTCCCAAAATCTGGAGACTTCAATTCTTAAAATGTTATTTGTATAAAAATTATCTCTTATCATTTTACATCTCCAAAAATTGATGAGGAAGTTTCCCCAAAATACAAATTGGCAGCCAAAAAAGGTTAATGGCCAAAGTCTCATAGAAAAGTTATTTTTCAAAAATGTTCTAAGTCCAAATGTGGTTA
This sequence comes from Neoturris breviconis, assembly GCA_032360805.1. Lineage (NCBI taxonomy): Eukaryota > Metazoa > Cnidaria > Hydrozoa > Anthoathecata > Pandeidae > Neoturris > Neoturris breviconis. Next base: position 7,698 of record JAULBZ010003917.1, read on the forward strand.
TAGTCAAATCCTTATGATCAGTGAGAAAAGTTTAAAAATTTTTTTAAGTAAATTAATTCACATTTCTCTCTATATTTGCGTGAATGTGGTCCAAATGTGACTGTGGTCAAAGTCTAATTGCATAAATTGACCAGCGGTCTCGTAATATTTCTTAGAATATAATATATTTCAACATGGTACCACACCTTTTTTGTCTATTGGACCGAAAACGCAATTTGGACCCTTTTTGCCTGAAACTCGGGATTGAGTAGACAAAATCAAACATTTTTTGAGTAGTCCTTCTAGAATATCACCTAGTACCAAATTTCAAAATGGTAGCACTTCTAGAACATCGTCTATTAAGAAAAGTGGGGCCCTTCCACAAAGTAATAATAAATAGCCCATCCAAATTTCATTTGGCAGGCTAAAAATCACTTTGGAAGAGAGATTTTCGAGTAATAGCTTCTTTAGACTTTATACCCGAGGCTATGCTTAAAAATCACTCCACTCCACAGTGATTATTTGCTCTTATTTCGACCCCAGGATATGTATGAAAGGTGACAGTCCATATGAATGATCACAATCAGGGGTAAATTGAGGAGTGCAGTCAGGAGAACAGATGCATGAACTTATTTAATTCAATGTAAAAGTACAACAAGAAGTAAAAACATACCTCTTCTATAGTTGTAGCTTCTTCTTCGGCTAATAATACAAATGCTGTTGGACAACTAAATTAAATCAAAACACTGCAAGTTAAATGAGACCATTTTTTGGAAAAATATCATGCTTTCAAGTATCTCAAACATTTTATATTGTAAGCATATGAAAGAGACAAACAGGAATCATTAGGCTCATTTTTCAAATTTTAAATTATATATGAGGTCTTAATGTTTAAACTGGAAATGCTTACTTTGAATGTGACTCGTGTAAAGCTTCGTGAGCCATTTTAATTCTTTCCTCCGGATTTCGCTCTTTCCAAACTTTTAACATCTCTAAAATTGATAAGAGATCATCAGGTGAGAAAAACATGACTAACATCTACTAAAGCCAACTACAACCTGATTGATAACAATGGTGTTTTTAATAGTACTGTGAAATTCATATACCTTAAGGGAAGAAATTTTCTCGGGTGAATTTCGCGAATTTCGCTCAAATTCATGAAATTAAATTCTCGCGAAAAAAATTATTTTGAAGGATAGATTAAAGGATAGATCTTATATTTTATTTCTTTTTAATTTTAATAACAGATGATGACAACCATGACAAACTCCAATGAATTAGTGAGGGGGGTTGTGATAAAATGTTCTGTTATCCTTTGTTAACTTTTGGTAAAAAAATGATAAAGACAAACGATTTGCAAAAATTCAATTCAACGAAAAATATCAAATACAAAAACCTTTCGCGAATTTGTGAAATTAAATTCACATGAAAAATTTGATTTTTTCAAATTCGAAAAAAATCTCTTAAGGTAGGTTAAGGTAGGTTATAATATTATTTTCATTTATTTTGATTCATGATGATGGCATTTAATAACTTTGCATACTTACTTAAATCTCCAGCTCTACCATTTGCCTGATCTCTGGAACATGTAAAGAAAGACTAAAGAGAAATAGTAAAACAATTAATATCTAGACCTGCACAAAACACTCGATGACAGTAACAGGTCAAATGTATTACACATGTGTAGCTTCGCTTTCCAATCCTGCACCTTAGCTTACCCATACATGCACAGCTACACCGTACTTCAAGTGTCAGTCAAGAGTACACTACAGTTGAAAAGCAACTCATGGATCACAGACACAATAAGCAATTTTGGAGCAACGATCATATCAATTTGGATGAATCTAATATCATTAATATTGCATACATAAAAAATGTTGACACAAACTCACTAAATGATCTTTTTCAGATAATGATACATCGTATGGGGTTAACGCATGTAGGTTTAACGTCCACTTTAACCTAAAAAAAAAAAATTATCTTCACTAATTAATAGATAAATATATCAATGTAGTAGTAATATTACCAATGGACGTGCTATGAATTGGTGCAAAAGTCAGCAACAAACCTAATACCCAGCATATAAATGCATGTGCCTGCACTTGAAAAGTTGTGATTTTTGTAGTTTTCAAAAAAATAAAATGTGACTTATAAAGGTGCATTATATTTTATAGACGCATAGTAAACTGAAATTGATTTTTATGGCATGAAAGTGAGACCCTAGATCATAAGCAGAGAAACATGATTATCATGATCACAGAGTTATTTATTGACCTTTATTGGATAAACGAAATTAGGCCAATTCAATTTCATTAACGCTATTATTGGTGTTAATTCTCTTTTATTTTAGATTTATTTTAGTTTTCGTATAAAATACATGATGCACTTATTTCTGAGAGACATGTAGACCCATCAAACGCATGTACTTTTACCTGCAAATGCATCCATATTTGACATGTGCCTAAAATATGCTGCATAATAGGGTACACCATTTTGAAAGAGTTTAGGTATACAATACAATATTTTTAAATGATAAATAAACAAATAATTCAGAAAGCTTTTACATTTAAGAATAATTAAAATTTGTCCTCATTTCGGCTATCAACTATTCTCTCTACAATGTATAAGCAATGTTAAGCACTAAGCTGATCAAAGGTACAGAATTGAAACTAACCCACTAAACCAACTGAAGTTAAACCTAAGCACATAAATATGATTTGCATACACACATTATACAGTGTTTGAAATATGTCTTTATTAAGTTTCTTCGTACCGAAGAAACCAATCCATTGCAAGCTTGGAAGAGATTCAGGTCAAATAAACAGTTGGAACACCTTTATCAAGGTAAAATTATGTCAAATCACTGTGGAGGAGAGTAGTGAAATTTCATATCAAGGATAAACTATCAAATACCTTTGGTACTCAGCACCTCGTAACAGGCTCATAGGATTGCGCCATACTTTACATTCTAAAGAGAAATCATAAGAATATATCCTGCATAATAGATGTGGTAAATCTGCATAGAATTCAAGGAAAGGCATCAAATACAGTGGGGTTTTTTTACAGTAATTTTTGAGCCACAAAGCCTGCAGTTGTGCTCAAAAAAGCCCTCCTTCACAGTGATTATATACTTTTATTTCAACTGTTGCCATATGTCACATGTAAATATCACACAACACCTAAAAATCAAACGTGTGGTATTGAAAGTAGCTCGCCTAACCGAGCAAATATTAAACCTAGCTTATGGAAATGATTTGCATATCATACATCATATTATTATTATGTGTACACTCTGTAAGAATGTTAGTGTGTTCCCGCATTGCCATGGTGAAGTATTTAATTATATACTTATAAAATACACAACATGCTATAAATATATGCTTATGTATACATAGTATTTCCTTCTTTTACCTCTCCTTTTCCTATTAGCGACCCTTGTAGGAAGAATCATTTTAAAATAAGTGACCCCCTCCTCGAATAACTGTCCCTCCCCTTGATTTAGCACCCTCCCCCCAAAAAAAGACAAAAAGGGTAATATATATATTATAATGTGAATGTAGTAAAATATAGCAAAAATATACTCGCTTTCCAATGATTTACTATCTATTTTTTTATCAATTTTGCACTAGTCCAAATAAGCGCACTCTTACTCCTGCCTAGAATGCCAATATAAAATTTTCAGGATGGTACCATGCCATTTTAGTCCATTAGACCAAAACATAATTTGGACCTGTTTTTCCGGAAACTCAGACCCAAGCAGACGAAATCAAAATATTTTTGGCAACTCTTTATTACAAAATATCACGTAGAAAGTTGGTACTAAATTTCAAAATGGTAGCACTTCAGGAACATGGTCTAATTAGAAAAGTGGGGTACTGACAACTCCACTGCCGCAAAGTGAAAGAAATGGCCCATCCAAAATTTGTTTGGTGAGTTAAAAACATTCACTTTTTGCTATAAATAAACAAATCTAATTTAAATGTGGCTCAAATAACAGAATTATAACAGAATGAAATATATCATACCTGCTATGAGTTGTCGTGTATTTTCCTGATCAAACTTTAATCCAAGTAGAGGTGCTATGTGAGCAACAGATAGTTGCTCAATGAATGATGTTCCATATTTGCGAAAATGCCACCACTCAAATAACTAAAATTAATTATATACTTTAAAGGGAAAGGGAAACCCCAGTAGGAAGAAGCTTTTGTAGGGAATAAACTGAAGAATAAACATGTTTTTTTACCTATTTTTCGCAAAAGAAAGTTCCCACGAAACATCTAAAACTCAGTTTACCATGAAAGTATATTCCTGTAAAATATCCAAAAAGTAGTGACCGCATAAAGTTTGTTCCTGCGAAAATAAAATATTATAAGTTCGAAAATTATCATTTTGACGCTATTAACAAAATCATTTATACAGGGGAACAGTAGGTTACAGTACTTTCAGGGGTGTGGCCCAAAATATTCACCCAAACATGGTATTGAACCTATGGAGCCTCTAGTTCACAAGCACCACCACTGAACCACTACTATACAGGTTTTGTTTCTCACAGAATGTACTAGAGTTTGTTTGGCCTGCGTTATAAACAAAATACTCCCCTATTAAAAATTAGAAAAAATAAGCAAATTTTAGAAAAATAGGTTTTGTGGAAGGGGACTTTTTTAAGACTAACGTAACATACAATAGGGGTATTCCAATGGGTGGACTTAAATTGGAGGGGGAATCATCCCTGGAGGGCAACATACCTACAGTAGGTTGCAAATACAAAAGAAAACATGCATATTATTTTTGTAGACAGTTAGAGTCATGAAAGTTAATTCCTGCAAAATGTAATAATATGGTCTAAACGTAAAAGTTAGTACCGCAAAATTGCTATGAAACTATGAAAGTTTCTTCCCTTAAAGTGTATGTGTTGCATTTTAGTATTATTTTAGTGTATAATAAGTAAAACATCAATGTTTTATCGACTTGCCAAAATGATACTGTAAGTATCAGAATAACTATTACTATATATATGGTTGACTTACCAAAATAAAACCAGATATAAATGAAGATGTACCAGTCAATGCCACAAAGAACTTTGGTGTTAATGTAGATATAACCACACTTGCTAAAAGGAAGGTAAAATAAAATTAAACATACAAATCTTATCCTTAAAGCTTACAGCTAATTTTAGCTGCTATATAAAATTCAAAATCCATTATTTAATATGCCTTGGAAGAATCACAAGTCAAATAAATATATACTTACTTATATACTTACTGTACATTTATCATCTGTCTTCTACTAATAGTAGGTTGGAGCCTTTTATTTGGTTGTGGCTTCCCAGTTCAACAATGATTCTAACATTAAGTTGTTATCTAAACTTGTTCATGGGTGTTCTGCCCTCCAGCTTGGCTCTGCAAATCTAGCATATCATACTATTGTCAAATCTAACCAAACGATATATCTTCAAGTTTTACATCCATCGGTAATATCCACACCATACACATGAGTTGAAAACATGCCCTTTGTTCCTTAGAGCAATACCTTGGTTTGTGAGGATGGAAGACTTTCCAAGAAGAGTAGACTCTTACTATGACTGATGCATTTCACCCTCCTGACTTTCCACACGTGTCACCAATGTAACAGAATGCTGGAGCAACATCCAGTTATACATTGCCAACGTACATCTTCTTGAATGGTACGCCTAGGATAATGGGTATTTTCCTAAGCAATGCTTACACTTGAATTTTTTCGCCAGTCTCAGTTAACCTTTTGCCCCGTGTGGACCCAGTGTTTGCAGTGAGGGCAGTAGATAGAAATACTGCCAACTCCATTGTAGCATATCCCACATGATGACTTGCCAGATTTTCTGGTTGGCTAGGTGCAATCATACTGGAGCACATTATCTTTTCCTCATTTTCTCAACCAGATCTATACTAGTGTTTAACCAGTTCTTACCTTTCTTGATATCACATCTCCATCACAAACATAACTTGGCACTGATCCTTGGTAAACATCAACATCGACCTTGAATTTTTCAATAAACAATCTATGATCTGTTATGACCAGAGTGGTATGTAATAAGCCTACTATCTGATTTCATGAAGAAGGTAACAGCCAGATTAGCTAAACACATATAAAAAGATTGTGTTCCTTCCTGGATCCTCTCACCATAACCGTTTTCACCATGCAAACCTTCAAAACACACTCACTCCTTACCTACATGCCCATTCACATCTCCTTCTACAAGTACAAATTTACTGCTAGGTACTGTGGAGGTTCTGCTGATATGAATTGAGAAGAACTGGTCTCTTTATTTGGCTGATATGCCAGATTGATGATCCACCTTGCTAGTGATTGTGCTGAATTAGAGGTTCAGTTGGACTTATATCCGACAGCTGAAAGTGATAAACCTTCTAATTACCTTTTAAAATGCAGAAGTTTAAATGTTTGACAGATAACACCCATTGAGCCCTGATTGGTTTTCTGGATTTATATTGTTTTTTAGCCTATGACGTCATATTTCATAAGCAATGCCTAGCTACATTTTTGGTCAAATTTTTTCATATTTAAATTCCTCTCAAAAGTTAGATTAGGAAAGTAATGAAGCTATCCTAAAGAATTTTGACATTTAAAAACAGTACATTTTGCTGCAAAATATATGTGCTAAAGTCGCATAATCACCATATTTTGTCAAAATTCTTAACTCTATGTCAAGTTCACTATTGGCAATTGTTGATCACACCCTGAAAATCTCAGCATTTATGATTAACAGGAAGTAGGTCAAATAAGCAATTATTTTATTAAAAACTAGCTTCAACTTCATGTAGAAAATCGATGAAGTTTGGCCAAACAATATGGCTGCCACACAGTTAGCACAAAAAATACAAAACTGTAACCACTTGTATCTCTACTAATAGTTGTCTTGTGAAATTTGAATGAAATTTTCAGAATGTGTTACTGAAATTACAAGCTTTCATGTTATTTATTTGGAATTTTGACCAACATATGTAGGGTGACTATGTGACTTTAGCGTCGTTGTTGAGTAGAAAGAGTGCAGAGAGCAGTTAATGTTTGAATGTTTTTTGAAGTCTAAAGAAAAGATTAGCACAAAATATTTTCATACATCAGATAGGTATTATTTATTTTCATGCCAGTATTGTATATTTATTAATCCGCTGTATTTAAAAAATATTGAGTGGAATCAAATCGGAGAATACTTTCTTTCCCATCATGAAATGATTATTTCCTGTATCCCACATCCATAGATATCTTCGTTCAATTCTGCAGCATCCTTCTTTCCACTTTTTTTCATACACCCACTATTTTGTCTTTCAAACTTCTGCTTCTTCCGACATCTCGGGTTTTTTTCATTTCATTTCGATTTTCTTTTCTCTCTTGGATCTCCTCTCACCTTTTCTATTTTACCTTTTTATAATTTTATTATTATTATTCACATTTATTTGGGTTCCATTTAATAAAATGGTTCTTCTCCCTAAATTTAAAAATACAAATAAAAAACTCTAAAAAGTCGAGACTTATAAGCAGTAGGTAGAAGTAGGCTTTATTAGACTAGGCTAGTAGAAGATTGATATTGATTGATTGATATTTGCCAACTTTAGTACTGCCAAAGCCTAATTAGCAGATATCACTGTGAATGTGCGCTGTTAGAGATCTTCATGTATTCCATAGACAGTAGCCAGGTAGCTGGTTAGACAGAGTCAGAGGTCCACGCGCGCGCGAGAAGCAGCAAGAAAAAACCACACAAAAAATCCAGCCATACCCATACTGACACTTTCTTTTAATTTAAGTGGTCCTCTCAGGATCCATACTAGCAACATAATCAATAGCAACCATATCCCCCAAAGATACTTCCATGACCAGGAAATCCAGGAATGAAGTTTAGTAATAAAAGCAGGAGGAAGTTCTTCGTTG
>JAULBZ010003918.1:0-15593 GCA_032360805.1 Neoturris breviconis
GCTAGATTAATCCCGGTAGAAATGTTGGGCTAGATTAATCCCGGTAGAAATGTTGGGCTAGATTAATCCCGGTAGAACCTCCAGAATAAATTTGCCTTTTTCTGGGATTCTGTTTCCTATTGGTTTAGTAGAACCTCCAATTATATGAACTCCAATTGGGTCACTTTCCTTCTTACAACCTGGTCTCGGCACCTCTGAAATACCAAGGATTGATAAGACGTTCCCCACTGGGATTCTTCTGACTTGAATCTTTGATCCGCTTCTCTGGTGTGTAGGCAATTTTCCTGCTTCACTTACAGTTACTCACCGCTCACCTTTAATCTAGTCGCTTTCTTTTGTCACAGCCGCGTACTCTGCGTGTACCAAACTGAATGGGAGTAACTAAGTCGCCTCGGGTTGACGCTTAGTCCAGGCTTCACGCAGTCCTTCCCTAGGTGCGCTAATGTTTCCTGCTGCTTTCCAAAGCAGGTTTATGTAAATTTCTCACTCTTACAAGGGGGTGTAAGAGCACTTCTGATACCTTCGTGTTGATACCTCGTTCGTGTTATTGTTGCTGATTTCGTGTTATCAGTAATGACTAAGTAAAATTGCTTTTATTACTTTTATTATCATTCAATAAGATTGTTTACAATTACTTCTTAAATAGCTTTTTCAGCGTTCTTCTTTGAGTATAGCTCCGGAGATCAACCCTTCACTCTACTCAGTTATTACAACTGATTGGCTCGGCGTTGTATAAACGTTGCAACTGCCTATTTATACATATTTTTGAGTGCTTTCAAGAGTATTACCAAATTTGGGCAATGCTCACAGCTTTTTGATTGACAGATGTCTGCGCGAATCAACAAGAGTTGCTTCTGCGCAGATTCCATCAATTGTTTATTTACTCCCTTAAAACAACACTAGTGCTTAGTGCTCTTTTGAGTGAGTTTACAATGTTATTACTATACTCTGTAAGGGAATTCTGTAAGAGTACTCCCCTCAGATTTATATTTTATTCTCTTTTCTGTGAAGGTGAGAGATTTTTATAGAGACACCTTTTTTAATATAAATTAATCAAGCAGCCACCCTTCGGAGTAGGATTTTTGTTTTCCCTTCGTTATCTGTAACTGCCTGGAGTTGATATCGACTGATAAATAATATTCGACTCGTTCGACTTCGTGTGTCACAGTGTCCTCTTCGTCTTTCTTATGTACGTCGGTAATTAATTCGTTGTCCTTTAGCTCATATTTTGTCCGTATCTTTCGCTTCTTTCGCTCTAGTCTCCTTCTATTTTCCAGGTGATTTCGTATTATGACGTTCATGTCCTTTCGTCCTCTATACACGTCAACTGCGTGTAGTTCTACTCGGTCGGACCTCTGTAACAGCATTCTTTTGTAGACTTTTCCCATCTCCCTTTCTCGGATTATTTTCCATTCGATATCCTTAATTGTTTTATGTATAGATTTGTCTTTAATTATGGGCCATAAATTTTCTCCTCCAGTCACCTCCAAATACGCTATTGTTAATAACGAACTTGGTTTCCTGCCGGTTTGTAAGTAAGGTTTTACGGCGGCCATTTTGTTAATTGGTACTTTCCACAACTAGGAGCACGTCCTAAGTTTGGAGCTTCCCGTAACTATAGCCATTCGTTTCCTTACTTACTCGCTCTGGCAAGCTTTTTATAGATGACGTTTGGCGAAACGTTGATTTAGTAATTTGATTCTTTTGTTTTCTTATAATTTGATTGGTTCATTGTTTGTTAAATAAATAATTTAGTTGTTGACTTTAACTATTGAAATAATCGTTCAACCATCGGTTTTCCTTTGATTGTCGTTTCTTTCTTCTAGTCTCAGTCGAATAGTGTTTGACATTTACACTTGTGAAGTTGTATTCGTCTATTTCCGTTTCGTAGGTAACAGTATCGTCGTCCTTGAGTTTCCTCACGTTAGAGAGTGGAATTAAATCCCCATCTGACAGCTTAAAGCGGGATAACAACTTTCTCTGTTTTCGTCCCATTCTTTTTCGTTGTTTCAGGTGGTTCTTGATCGCCACATTACTCTCGCGTAGTGAACGATAATACTGTTTGCACGTGGTCTTCTTTTCCAAGATTCCCAATTTGAGAACCTCTTTATACCGTTTTCCCATTCGTTGTTGTTCAACTACTTTCCATGAGATGTCGTTTAAAGTTCTTAATATAAATTTTTCTTTGATTATTAAACATAAATTTGATCCTTTGGTCACTTCCAAAAATGCTATCGTTAATAACGAGTTTGGTTTCCTACCGGTTTGTAAGTAAGGTTTTACAGCAGCCATTTTGTTAATTGGTACTTTCCACACTAGGAGTACGTCCCTACGTTTGGAGCTTCCCGTAACTATAGCCATTTGTTTCCTAACTTACTCCCTCTAATAGTACTCTTAAGTTTCGCTGGATAAATATTGATTTTGTAATTTGATTCTTTGTTTTCTTTGTACATTATTTAATAAGTTTTATATTTTCTTTCTCTTCCTCACGCCGCTAATGGCTTGAGTCTTTCCTCTCTCAGGACCATTTCCTGCATTCCATCTACGCTCCTATATCTTCTTCCTTCTATCTGACGCCAAAAGTCGAGATTTGGATCTATAAGGTAGAGGCTTTCCCCCATTCTTTTTCTTACCATTGGTCCAATGCTTTCTCCTTTCGGGGTGACAGCCATTATTGTCACTTGGTCGTCCCATTCCGTGTCGTGGTCTGGTTTATGGGTAGGATTGGTGTAGTTCTCGTTGTATGGAGGTGGTTTCCTGTCCATTGCTCCTGTTTTTGCTCGAATTTCTTCCAATTCCTTCCTCAATTTCCTTTTCTGTCTTTCTTCTTTCTTGCTAAGTCTTTCTTGGGCTTCTTGTTTGTTTTCCTGTTTTCTCTTTAGCCTCTTTCCGTTGTATTTGGCGTATTTCTCTGGTCCTAGTAGTTCCCTTTTTCTTTCCTCACTTACCGCTCTCGTCGTTCGCAGCCGTGTGTACAGGAGCCAGGCTACCGCCATCGTATATAATACTCCGAAGAGGTATTTATACCACTCGTTAAACTTGCCTGTCTTGACCTTTTCCAGATCTATAATGTCGTGGTGTTCTAGTATCAGATACCAGGAGGGGCTAGTAATGAATATTAGTAACACTCCTAGTTCTATAATTTTCCATGGTACGTGCCATTTTCCTGGTCCAATTGTTATCGCGTTTATTGTGTATTGATCTAGTAACTTCCTTTTTTCTTTCTTTAGTTTCCTGTTTTTCCATTCTAGATACAGGATGGTAAAGTACATGAAAAACGCTGTTCCCCACATTACCAAAGATGCTGGTAAGCTTGCTTCTACTTCCGGGTGTAGGCGATGATACCCTATCGTCCCCATGGTGCATGAGATTATTATCATGATTGCCAGTATTATAAAGCATATGTTAACTTTGTCTCCGCAGCTTCTGGGTTCGTATATTGATATCACTGATATTTCTTCTTTCCATTCCGTTATTTCGTTTAGTTCGTGCCTTTCTCTAGACGTTTGGTATCCGGGCGGGTGTTTTTTATTGCGCCCGTATCTTATGAAGATGTATACTATTCCCAGTAGTAGAAGTACTCCTACTAGTCCTATTCCTCCATAAAGTAATGGTTTCATTAGTGCATCTATCATGGAAGTTCCGGCTTTTCCGACTGAATCTACTACCTTGGCGACGTTGTCTCCTATTTTGTCTATCATTTCTCCTACAAATTTCGCTCCCCCATTTACTAGGTCTTTTAGTCCGTTGCCTACGGAGGATAGGAATTTTGCGAATCCTCCGCCTCCTCCAGATTTCTTCATATCCTTTCTGAGTTGTTTTACATCAGCTTGGAGTTGCTTGATCTGTTGCTTCATTTCCTTGACGTCGGCTTCAACTACTTTGAGTCTTTCATCTATCATTTTCACCTTCATTTCCACCATAGATACTCGGTGCCCTAGGTCAGCTAATCCCTTCTTTAAGAAGTTGGTCCAGTTTTTTACTTCTGTCCTTAAGTCGTTTACTAACTTTACTACAAACTGTCTATTCCTTTCTTCTCTGAACAAACTGTCTTGGTATACGTTATATCTTTCCTGATTCTGGAATGACTTCTTGAACTGGTTGATTTTTGCTGTCCTTACAAAGGAATCAATATGACTCACGTTCGCGAGGGGATATGACACATGGTCTTCTCCGTTATACACCCAGAGTCTATCTTCGTAGGTGTAATCATAGTTTGTTTTGATTTCCCAGTCTTGTACTGGTAAGACGATGTCATTTTCCGGATCCATTGCCCAGATCATGCTTTTGTTTTCTACTATATGTAACAATTCCATTGTGCATGCATGCATCAGGAACGGGGCTATTCTTCCCGCTTCTCTGATAGTGAAGTTTTCCTTTTTTACTATTAGTTCTATTGTTTGTAAATATCCTTTTATTCCTTGTCTTGTTGTGGTATTCTTTTCCTTCGTCCAGTATTTCTGGTTTCTGAAGGTGTGGTAGATATACCTTGCTACTACCTTGTCATCTGCCTTGGTGATCCTGAATAAAGTCTTGTCTAGATCACTTTTCTTCATGACTGGTATGTACCTTCTCTCTTCATATAGTAATGTTCTGTTGGGAAATACCATCCATTCGGATGTTTCTTCCGTACAGTTGTAGGTATATTTTGCTCTGCTGGTCTGTATTATGAGTTTGTCATGTATGCGATGCCTTCCTGAGAGTGGTTGCCTGTTTTTGTTGTTTGCTGAAAGTATTTGTGATCTCGCACTCGATTCTTTCAGGTTCGCAAGTAGGGTATATTTTTGGGCAATTCCCATGTCTACTAGTGACTTTGGTTCTCCTTTTCCTATGTACAGGATCGATGCCTCTTCTGTGATGAGTAATTTTCCTGCTATGTACTGGTATATAGCTTCAAGTTTTCCGTCCTCATACCTGACGTAGTCTCCCTCAATTTTGAATGTTACTCTGCCGACTACTACTAGAATATCTTCGTGATCTGTGTCTGGCTTTATAAACGTAAGAACTTGGGGCCATATTATGACGGTTGCTACTTCCTGTTTTGGTTTAATCAGCTCTATTCTTTCTCCTGTTTGAGAGTGGGTAATTGTATTTACTACTTGACCGTAGAATTCCTCGGTAATTGCCTTGGGTGGATATACTTCTAGCTTCCAAGTATCTCGGTCCTTCGAGAAGTATAGTATCGTATGAGTTTGATTATTTTCCGGATTTACTGTTAAGTCGGAGGAGGTGATCTTATTCATCCAATTCTTCAATGCTAGGATTTGATTGTCCACTAGGTTGTTACTTCGTTCGTGAAAAGCCTTTTTTATTAGCCATCTAACCTCTTCGGGTTTCCATACGGTTGAATTTGTATTATTCCCTTTAATTCCTATTAGTAGGAACTCTCTATTGAAGTCTTGCCTGAGGTCTATTGATTTTGGGAGGAGTTTCGTGTCTATTGTCTTTGAGCCTTGTTGGTAAAGAATCTTCGTCGTAATTATTTTTCGACTCCATTGGGTATCTCCCCATTTTGCGACTCTAATTGGATCAGCTGGAACTTGATTTGCCTTTTGATTTATTTTTCCATAATCATCTGTTTCATAGCATCCTGTTTCCATATTTACTCCATTGCAATTCTTTCCTAGGGTCATTTTGTTGTTTGTCAATTGTATCTTTTTCCTGTTGGTTGAACAAACTTGGCAATCTTCTCCTGGTTTTGGGTTGGTGTACCTATTGGTCGAACAAGTCCCATCTTTCTCGAAATGGATCAACAACCTTGGGCAATATGAGCTTTTCCGATTTCCACAGTTTAGCTTGTCTAACTGTGGTGAACTCCACGTTGTTGTCCACTTATGCCTCTGACACACCTTCAGGATTAGAGGCTTTGTTGTCTTTCTACTTTGCTGACAATATATCTTATTTTCTGCATAGACAAACTTTAGCTGTAATGTTGTCGGGTCGTTTATGATCGCATGGATTTTCCCTTGGAACTTTACTGTTAGTACTTTGGTTATCTTTGTCTCTTTTGGTACAAAGACTACTGCTCTTCCTTTATAGGGTTTTAGCCGTATTCTCCCTTGTCTCGTAAACTTTTCCCCAATTTGATGAGTTTTGTTCGTTAAAACGAGTTTTTCTACTACCGAATTCTTGTCAAATTGATATCCCTTTTGATCTTGGTTAGGAGATGAGCCTTTCATATACATAGCATTTACTTGAGGGAGTATATAGCTCCTAGTTTTTCCTTTGAACAACCAACTTTTCTTGTACTTTGGTTGTTGGTAGATGTCCTCAGTATACCAATCTCTATCTTCAGTTTTATTTCTCTTATAGATTCTAATTGCATGTATGGTGTCAAGAGCATATCTGTTCACGGCAGTTTTATGCACGTCTTGTATCCATGCCTTAATTGTCGTTATGGTTAACTTTATGTCGAATTTCGTGGCTGTCCGTGGCTTTAGGTCTTTCTGATATTTAACATCAACTGGCGTTGTTGAGCATCTAAAGATACGATCGCCTTGCATTATTCTGTTGGTGACCACCTTTGTGTATATGGGACGCTCATTTTTGAAATGGTCTTTCAAGTATAATTTCCACTCAGGCGTGTTTATGCCTAATCCTAATACCATATTTTCTCTCGTGATTACTGTTGCAGATGTATTTATCTTGTATTTAAACCATATGTGTTGCATCTCTATTTTGTGTATCCCGTTTGTTTCATCTACTTTTATTTCGATTGTTCTGGGAAGTGCGTGACTCGGAATCAAACTGTTATTCCACACTATCTTAGGTCTAACATGCAGATGTTGGTCTTTTATTTCCATTCTATGGACTGCATTATGTATCTTGGAGTGATCCTGGGTTTTGTCAATCCATGTGAACGTAAAGTCGACTGTGATTTTTGCTGTTTTAGTTTTCGTTACTTCCATGAAGGTTAGAGTGTCATCTTCGTCATTCTTGATTACCGATCCCTTGTATATGTTCTTTTCTCCAAAGCATGATACATTTGCTTTTTTCGGCAAGTCGTCCTCTTTGGCTTCTTCTGCCGTTAATAAGAACGTTTGTATTTTCATTGCTTGGAGTAGGTTGGTTTTCTTGGATACTGCAACACTTCTTGTCTCACCGTCTTTTATCGTGTTGTCTTGGATTTGACATATGACATATATTGCGTTGTGGTCGTAATTATACGGGAGGTAGAATCCATTGGGAATGTAGTTGTCTTGTGTTGTAATTGCTCTACTGTTCCGGATGTGCTTTTCCTCCTGTCCTTTTTTGATTGTTTCTGGGCTTGTTTGACTTGCTAGTAACGCTATTATCATGAGGTAGAGAAGAGGTCTTGTTGGTGAAGTGCCTCTTGTTTTCTTGATTCCTCTTCCTTCCTTTGGAATTTCTTCTTTCTTCTTGATTCTTTCCTTCCTGTTTCTTTCTAATTCTATGAATATTTTCTTGTTTTCTTTTACTTCTTCTAAACCTTGTTTTAGTTTTTCTTTCTCGTCAGGTGTTAGTTCTGTGGTTCTTTCCTTGTGAGTACTTGCCAAATATCTTGCTGCTTCTGGTGTTATCGTGACTGCGTTTGATACTTGATATCTTGTGTTTATTTCTTCTATGATTTGTTGTTCATCCTTTTCCTGAGTATGTTGGTTCTGTATCGTGTCACTCTCCTCCCCCAAGCGAAAATAAGGGTCTGCCTGTTTTCGCTTATGCACGATATAGATGTACAGCAAGTAGGTTCCTGCTCGGATTATAGTATATCCTGCAACTACTAATGCTTGGAGTGGTATTAAATAATCGAACCATATTTGTATTGTGTGGCATACTTTTGTTAACTTTGCTTCGGCTATTGCTACATGCATTTGTGAGTGGCAAGCGATAATAAGATTTATAAACAGGGCAAGTGTAACCACTATTCCTACCCTGCGCCAAATACCAAAATCCCTTTTGAACTGCGGGCAATCGTTCTGCTTTATTGCACATGCTCCTACCGCGAGTTCCACTATTAGGATGATGCAGCTTATCAAAGTGATCGCTCCTAAATATTGGACTGGGTGAGGTTTCATAACGCATTTTGGTTTCCAATTACTTGGTTGTTCTCCCATTGGAATACCTCTCCTTTTTCTGTTTGAAGGACAACATTCGTGTCGGCCGTGGTGCTTTGTGCAGATACGGTATCCGCTGCTTGTTCTGAACCACTTTGCTCCTTCTGTTATCAGGCAACGCTTGTTATTATAGTAAAGTTCTTTATCTTGTGGCATTCTTTCTGGTTGGTTCTTTTGTTTATAGAATCTGAACAGGCAAGCTAGGTTCAGCTGCGTAGCGGCTTTATAACTCTGTTCCTGTATGTTCCAGTATAGTTGCTCACCAGTTGAAGTCTTTATACATTGTTTGTCTTGTGATATATATACTTGTAAGAGGTTACTTACCCGAGTCCCCCAGAAGGATTCAAACATTCCTTCTTCGGTCTCGTTTGTTGCATTATTTACGGCGTTTACTGTCCTATTTCTTTTCCACCCTTTCCTAGTGGTTATTAGGATTGTTATGAATGTTGCGTATACTACCAGTGTGAGCAATGTTATGATACCTATAGTTCGAAGTACTCTTGGACGTTTTCCTTTTACTTCGGTTCTTTCCAGTAAGTGGTTTTCTTGTCCACATTCTTCTTGGTCAGTTAAGTTGTTCATTGTAATTTCTTCTTGGATACCTGATTTGCTAGTTGTAGGACCAGGGTGAGGATGTATGCCTTGCTCCCTCAGTTCCTGGACAAAATCTCCCTCCTTTTTTGTGAAGTCTAGTTTTGGCCATTTTCTTGTTTTGTAATAATGGTTTATGGTGCCCATTATACACATTTTAACTTGTTTAATCGCTGCCAACGAGTGGCTTAAGATTTTCATACCTGTTGTAGTTCGAATGATATGCACTGTGTACTCGTGTCCATCCTGATATACTTGATTTTCCTCTGTTAAGTCTGGAGGATATTGATTCGTGTGTATATCTACTACTGGTAACAGTTGGAATCCCATGTGTTGATGACATTCCTGACAGTGTACTGGGATGGATCCTTTTGGTCCTTCCTCAATAATTTCTTTGTCGTCCTCCCTTTTGATCATCAGGATTGTGACTTCGTCTTCGTTACATGTCATTTTCAGACGTTTCGGTTCTGTTAAGTAGTCGTCTTGAGATTCCCTTTTTGTGGCAAAGGCAAACTTGTTTCTGGACAGGGCATCCGCCAATGCTATGTCGGCTCCTTTCTTCCATACAACTTTTGCTCCTGTGCCTTTTATTCGGTCTAGAACTCTGAACAATACTGCTTGTATTTCCGTTTTCTTGTCTGAATCGCTCTTGTTTAACAGACTGATGATGGCTGAGTGATCGGTGTATATTATTGTATCCTCCCAAGGTACTCTACCTTGTAGTTTTACTCTGGCCAAGTCAATTGACGCTAACTCTCGTCCGGTGTTTGACGTTCCCATTTTCGTCTTGAATTTTGCTGAGTCCATTGCCACTATCCTTCCCTTTTGAATAGCCACGAATCCTCTTCCCCATTTACTGGCATCGCAATATATTTCTGTTGGGCAGTTTGGATCACATGCCGCAATTAATCCCACTTCTTTTAATTGGTTCAGCATGAACATAATCCTCGCGCCATCCTCTTTTGTAATGGTTAAGTCAGCTCCTTTCTTTAACTTCTTTGTCAGGAATTCCGTATCCGCAGTAAAGTTTCGGAGAAATTCTCTGTAGAAGTTAGCTATTCCCAAGATACTTTGTACCCATTTTGCTTTATTTGGTTCCCTTTTTTGATTCTCGGGGTTTGCAAAGAATATTGCTATGGCCTTAACCTTTTCTTCAATTGCCTCTACTATTTTGTCGCTTAGAGTCCTTCCTTCAGGAGTTATTAGGAACCCTAAAAATTTGATATTGTCTGCACCAAATTTGCACTTGTCAATGTTAATTTTCAAGCCGTTGCGATGTAGCACATCTAGTAATCTGTTTGTTTCTTCAAATAGTTTTTGTATAGTTTCTGCTCGTTGGTCGAGATCATCTATGAACTGTATTATTTTGTTGGCCATTTCCTTTTCCTCGATTGCCTTACGAATAACCTTGGCGACTTTCTGATGGAAGTAACCAGGGCTATTATGCCATCCTTGTGGTAAGACGAGCCATTTGAATTGTCCTTGCGGAACGACGAAAGAAGTGAGCTCTTGGCTTTCCTCGGCCAGCGGGCAGAGAAAGAACCCGTCTTCTAAATCAATTCCTGTTCTTACTTTTCCATCGGTCAGTTCGTCAAACAATCCTACCACGTTGGGTATGGGTATCCCATTTTTGACTGTTGCTTCATTAAGTTCGGTATAATCGTTCACTAATCTGAATCTTTTCTTGACTCCTGGGGCCGATGTCTTTTGAATTATCATCCCTTTTGCACACCATCCTGCCTCTGAAGGAGCGATTTTACCTTCCCTTAATAGCCTATCTATTATCTCTCTGCAGGCAGTTTCCTCTTCCTTATTCATCCTCATCGGTTTTTGCCTTCTGAGTTTGAAGTCAGGTTTCAGCTGCATGACCACTGGCTCTAATGTAGTTGGTGGCATATTTTTTTGACTAAATCTTTCCTTCTGGGCCAGTTTCCACTCTTCTGTGAAGAATTGGTCTGCTCGTGGATGGAATGATTCTACCACTGGTGATATATCATTTTCCGGGTCCGCCATTTCCACATATCCGTGGCATTGATACTCCATGTCCGGTCCTTCTATTAACTCTTCTTCTTCATATGGGTTGTCTTCTATGGCATTGATTTGTCTTGCTTTCTCTATTTCTTGGTGAAAAGCTAGTATGACCTTCCCATATTTCTCGGTGTTTTTGCTTTGAAGTATGACTTCGTTGTCTTTGTTAATTAACTTCCATTGGCCTTCTCGGTATACCACCCCATACTCGTAGTATTTGAGACAGTCGCCTCCAATTAGGGGTATGCTAATTCCGCTTCTAATTACGATGGCTTGGATAGTTATTACGTCATTTCTCATGACTAGGTTTAAATCCACGCATCCTACTACATCGAGTAACTTTCCTGTCGCTCCTTTATATGGTGGTAGTTTCTCCTTGGGTTGATACATCTTCAACTTGAGTTTCTTTATCATAGGTATGTCCAAGACCGTGTTGGCCGCTCCAGTATCTACCATTCCCATAAACGAATGTCCTTCTTCGGTTGTGAAGATCATTTTCGGACTTGTATTACTAGAACTAGCTACAGTACAGGCCAATACCATACTCTCTATATATTTCTTTCGAATTGTGTCTTGATATTCCACTTCGTGCTTGCAGTCTAGAGTGTTATGTTCGTCATTTTCACACCATGTGCACCATTTTCCTTTTTTCTCTTCTCTTCGGATTCTGGCGGCTAATACTGCTCGAGGTTCTTTCGTTTCCTCTACCACGACACTTGTGTGTCGGGTCTCCGGTCTTTCTACTGATATGGCAGCTAATAGTTTCTTTAGATCGTCCATAGAGTCGGTATTTTCTTTCTTGATGTCTCTTCCTGCTTTGGGACACTCACTCTTATAGTGTCCTATCCCGTCACAGCCGTAGCATTTTACCGTCTTTCGGTATTCTTCCAGGGACTTTCTTTCTCCCCCACCATTTCCTATTGGTCGTTCTCTTCTTTCGTAGGGAGCTGTCTTTCCTCCGGTTTTACATTCCGCGGTTGAGTGGCTAGATGATCCTTCGTGCCATTTACAGAATTTCTTTCCATTTGTTCGTTTGGGCTCTTCTCTCTTTTTATTTACATAACAGTTTTCTGTGGTGTGATTGTTAAGGTGAGGATGGTTCTCGCAAACCATTTTGGATCCCTCTTTTCCTTCTTTTCTTTCTTTGTTTTTATTTTCCTTCTTGAGTTTATCCAAGGCTTGTTGTATGATAGGACATTTGTTCGCCTCGTGGTCTCCTTTACAGGTTTTACATTTTCCTTTACCTTTTCCTTTTTCCTTTTCTTGCTTAGGGGTTTCTTCTTGTGACGTTATCGCCGATATTCCTACCCCTAGAGCTTCATCTTGAAGATGACCACGATCTTTAAGTCCTTTATACCCAAGAACTGGCGGTATCGCTAGGGTCATAGCCGCCGTGTATTCTTTGTTCAATCCTGCACGAGCTACTCGGTACCATGTTTGTTCGCCTAATCCCAGTTCCTCGGATCTCTTTTCTACTTCTTCCAGGAATTCCCAGAATGGTCTGTCATTCTGCTGGATTTTGTGCAGGGATGTTCTCTGTTGCTCTCGCAGACCTTCCTGGCTTTCTTCGTTTAAGAGCATGTCTTTTACATCCTCCCAATCGTCAGGGTCATTATCCTTTTTTAATATCCATTGTTCCAAGGCTCGTCTTGGGCTTCCTTCTAAGACATCCATGACTATATCTGTCATGTCTTCGTCCTCCCATTCGTTGATTCGTTTAATATGCTCCATCCTTTTGATAAACATTATCATGGAAGCCGAGTATTTTCCTTCGCCTGCTTTATGAGGTCTTCCGTCATAACGTGGTAAGTCCTTTCGGCTATATTTCATTTTATTTTTCCTTTTCTTTTTGGGTTCTTCTTGCCTTGCCATTATTTCACTTAAGGCGTCTTCCTCTAGCTCCCCTCTGGTAGTCGGCATTATTTTTCTTGTTACTGCACCTAGTGATTCTGCTATTCTGGCAGCTTCTTGAGATTCTTTGCTCTCTTCGTCGTCGTCGCTAGGGTCAGCAATTTCTTCTATCACTATGGCTTTTGATTTATGAGATTTTCTTTCTGTTGTAGTCTGAGTTCTGGGGCCTGGTTCTGCCCCCTTTTGTCGTTGAGTTGGAGGTTTCTTATGCCTATCCTTATCTGTGAAGTTATGGATCGGATTCTCCAATGGCTCTTCCCTATCATAATTTCTTGAGTCAGCTCTCGCCTTGTAGGGGGAGTCTACTATCTCTGGTACTTCTTTGTTTTCTCTGTCGTACTTTTCCTTTCGATAGTAGGCCACATCCCTTTTCAGATCGTTTATTAGCTCTTCTCTGTCTAATAATCTTGCCTTGTAGATTGCGTGTAATTCCTCAATGTGGATTGTTACTGCAACTCTGGCTTCCTCCGCCTTTTCTAATTTTCTGAACCAATCTCCGGCTTGGTTTTGGGCGTTTTTCGCGACCTTTTTACTCTTATTCCAGCCGTCTTCGTTGTACTGTACCCTTTCCTCTAACTTCTTTATGAGTTCAGCGGTTCCTGGTCCTGTTCCTGATCGTAGTGCTAGTAGTTTTTCTAGATCTGTCTTTTGGACCTTTGTGGCGAAGATTTCTTCTTCTAATCTCCTTTTCTCCTTTTGACTGTCTTCTATCACCTTTTTTGTCTCGTTTAGTGATTTCCTTAATGTTTCTTGATCTGCGTAACTTTTCTTTATTTCTAGCCTTTGCTCCTCGATCAACTTTTGATCTGTTTCATAGGTTCGGCTATCAATGTTTAACGGTACTTCCTTCGCTATCTTCTTCTGTTCTGCTAACTGCTGTTTGAGGTTTAGTACTTCTGCTATTCTGTGCTTTAGTTCCTCCTCCGTATCATTGCAGGTTTTGATTAACTTCTGGTTTTCTTCCTGGATTGAAGAATCGGTTTTTGCCTTTTCTGCTTCCAGCTGTTCTTGTAGCTCCTGGATGGTATCCGAAGCCTTGTTCAGCCGAGTTCGGGCTTCTTCTAATGCCTTTTCTTTCCTTTCCAGTGTTGATCTGGTATTTTCATACAATCCAACGAACCTTTTTACCTTTTCTTCTTTTTGTTGAAGAGCTTCTTCTCCTTTTCCCTTCCAGGTTTCATAATTGAGGTTTTCGTCTTTCCTTAACTGTTGAGATTCACCTAGTTGGGTTTTGTATTGGCATCTCTCGAATTCAACTCTTGCTATATCTTCTTTGTGGTCAGCTATTTCCTGCTCCAGTTCCATAATGGTTTCTTTCATTTCCGCTATACTTGCTTCTTGGTCCCCTATCTGTCTCACGAGCCTTCCGTATTGGTAGGAGTTTGAGCTTTCCTTTGGTTGCTCGTCTTGAGTTTTAGATTGGGCGATTTTTAAATCCCAGATTTCATCATGTAAGCTTTTATTGTTGATCTCTAATTCTTTATTACTTTTAAACCAGATAATTGAGTCATCACGCAATTTTGTTATTTCTTCGTTTTGTTCAGCAATCTTGTCTTCTTGGTCTATGTTCAGATGTACCAGGTTTTTTACCTCTCGTTCCAAGTGTTGTACTTTTGGAGATTCGGGCTCTCCTTCTTCTTCGGGAAATTTGGGCAGCTCGTATTGGCTTGTGTCCTCATCTAGCAGGTTCGAGCTTATGCCAGTTGAGGTCGGGAACTTTACAGTTTCTAGTGCTATTTCCATATCGCATCTTGTCTCTATATCGCCTTTTGCCAAGTCTAGGCTTTGTTTCAATACTTTCTTCAGGACGGGTACTTCCACCTGGAAGTCGGCATCAGTCTTAGTATGCTCTGGAAATTCCAATGTGTCTGGTAGATCTGGGTCGTAGCGTGACTTTATGTCTGGTGGGCTTTGAAAACATCTCTCATTTCTTTCCTGTAATTCTTTTATCACCACTTGTTGTAGCTCAATTACTTCTCGCTCTTGTCTCAGCTTGGCTTGCCATTCCCTGTTTATATCGTGAAGTTGTATTCCGGAAAAGGATTGTTTTTCATCATCACATAACAAGTCTTTGGCCTCTTGATGATATTTGAGCGAAGCCTCCAATAGTCCAGCTTCCCATATCCGTTTTTCTTCTAATGCGGATAACTTAGCTTTAAGCTGTTCGTTTTCTTTCTGGGCTCCTATCATCCTTTGTTTCGTCTTATTTGCTATCTCCATGTTGAATTCCTTTTGTTTTTGAACCATTCTTTCCTTTTCTCTAGAAGAGGTGACACTCTTTATTTCTTCACGTAGCTCTTCTAGCTCCGCGGAAAGGACTTTCACTTTCCTTTCCTGGGCGGCATTATCTCTTGCTAATGCTTCAGCTCCGGTTTTCATTGCTGCTTCCATTTTCCTTTTCTCTTTGGATGATACCTCCGGGGCTGTTTGTTCTGGATTTTTCTTTTTCTTCTTTGAGGATTTTCCTGATGGTGGGTCCTCGTCTTCTTCAGTGAAGGGCGTTTTCTGAGTTGGACATATCTCTTTCAGATCAGGGCAGGAGGGATATTCCTTCCTTATTCCCTTACCCGTGTACTTGGTTTGGTAGCTATATTCTTCGTCTGATTGAGCACCACTTATTTCATCTTCGGTGGTTTCTGACCACTCTTCATCTGCGCATGCGCATTCTTGTGTGGGTCCACAAGCTACACATATTCGTCTTTTTCCTTTTGGGAATTTTCGGGCTAATTGTCTGAATAATTCCATCTTTCTTTTGTTTCCAAGGATCCTCTTGGACCCTGTATATTCCAAATATACTGAAACTCTTTTCCAGTGTTCCAAGAATGCTCAGGCACTCTGTTACTTCCAAAGCAACTGAACTTCTTTGTTTGATATTGATGTTGGGCTAGATTAATCCCGGTAGAAATGTTGGGCTAGATTAATCCCGGTAGAAATGTTGGGCTAGATTAATCCCGGTAGAAATGTTGGGCTAGATTAATCCCGGTAGAA